>RJWH01000373.1:63951-93363 GCA_004363575.1 Solenodon paradoxus
GAGAGAGAGAGAGAGAGAGAGAGAGAGAGAGAGAGAGAGAGAGAGAGAGAGAGAGAGAGAGAGAATGTGTGTGTGGGTTTTTGGTGGTGGTTTTTGTTTTTTTGCTTTCTTGCTTTTTGGTTTTGGCTCACTGTTATAGGAGAGTAAACTTCCAAGCCCAAATGAAACAGAATTGCGAATGTCTTCATCTGCTGAGCAACACTGTGATCTGGGATCCGATACTGAAGCAGCCTGGGGAGGGGATATAAACCCCACTCCGCGAGGCCTGGAGCTCCCCCGAACCTCCTGGTTGGCAGGGAGGGTGAGGCGGGGAGGCTCACCCTGTGCTTTCCTGTGTGCGGGACTGCTGGGGTCTGGCAGCGTCTCCGGGAGTTGCCCTTCCCCCACCTCACCCTACCCCCTGGTGGGGAAGCCCCCGACCCCAAAGTTCAGCGGTGAGGGGGGCCCTGGGAATTGCGCATAGCTGCCCCCACTTCCTGTATATGAAAACACACCCACTCACACTCGCAAAGCGCCCAGCACACCCAAGCACGAAGCCTGCTTCGGTTCCCCGGTCAGAGACTGACCGGGAAAGCGGGTTGGGGCTGTTGGGAAAAGCTGGAGCTGATGGCGAGATTGCAGCAGCTATAAATCCATCACTTCCCAGGTCGGCTCAGCACGGCGCTGGGACTGGGGCTGGTGGAGTGAATTCCTGGGTTAGCGCGCATGCGTCGGCAGGTAGCAACCCAGCTCTTTATGACCAGGTGAGATGTTGGTGAGCAGGTAAAAAAGGAGGATTTGCCTAAGCGATTCCAGGGAGCGGGACCGGCCGAGCCCTACAGCCCATGCCCGGCGGGGACCTGTCGCCAGAAGCGCTGAGCCGCGATGTCCATACTTGCCAAAATGGGGGACTGGCAGGTACGGGGGTTTGCCTTGGCTGGGGCCAGGTGGGCGGGGGTGGGGCGGAGGAGGGGGCCGAAGTTGGGGGTGTGGGGGAGAGGCGGAGAGGAAGAGCCCTGACCCGGGGCTGAGAGTCTTAGCGGAGGCGCGCCGGGCCGCGCCCGGGAGAGTTCCCAAGGGAGAAAGAGCCCAGGGAAGCAGAGCGCCGCCGGCGGGCGGGCGCTTGGGGCGACGCGCTGCCACCCTGCCGGGCGCGGGGGAAAGTCCGGTGTAAGCTTCACAGGTGGCCCCGGCGGTGGGGGGGGGATGTCTCGTGGTTAGCGCTAAAGCTACCCCCACCCCAAGTAGAAACTGAGGTGGATGACTAATTCGGGAAGGGGAGGACGCAGGCGGGGTGCCGTGCGCCCGGAGGAGGACTCGCAGTTCTCTACACCTTCCGCCTGGCGGGTGGACCCCAGGGCCGCGCGGCGGGTGGGGTTCGGGTGCACCTGTCTCTCGGTGTGCTCCCTAGTTTGGGGGCTCCTGGGAGAATAGAGAAAGGAAAGCGGTCCGAACGGTCGGATCCTGGAAGCGAATGTGTTCTTCTGGAAAATACTTAAAAGAGTTTGTGTAAAGTTTAGCTTCTCGCTGAGTTCGCTTTCTGAAGCCAGTCTTTGCCGCTGGGTCTGCGGAGGGGGAGGTGAATGGTAGGTGATGAGGCAAAATGTCTAGAATTTGCCCTGAAACCAACGTCTGCCTGCCACACTGGGCCCTGCTAGGCCGCGGCCACCGCAAGGCCATCCAGGTTCTGGTCCTCCCGGAACCGACCCCGGTCCGCCAAGGAGCACTGGTCCCACGTTCTCCTTCTAAGCTCCAGACATTTCCCTAAGGAAACCGGGCTGCTGGCCCAGGTCGATGAGGGCAGTAGCAGCTTCTCCCCTGTGGCCGATTTCATAATGAGAACCGCTGGGCCCACTTTTCTCCCCAGCCCAGAGAGAATTGTGTGCCTAAAAGCCTGCGGGGCGATTCCAGTCAAATGCCGACCTTCTTAGACAGGTCGAGTCCCTGCTCCACTTTGGTGCGAGTTCTTGGACTTGTTCCAGGTTCGGGACATTAAAAGTCAAGTCCAGAAAAGGCCCACTTCACTTCATTCCCTGCATTTGGGGAAAGGAAGGCTTCTTGCAATGTTCTTTTCTTTCCTTGTATTCATTAGTTATTAACAATAATACCTTTTTAATATTTTATGCCTCTGCACTTAAACCTCACTAAAGGCCACTTCATCCCAAACTTAGACTAACTTTGTGGTTTAAGTACATAAATCCCACACCAAACATACATTTGGAGAAACCACATCTTTCCCTTCCTAGCCCCAGTGAGGCTTCAGGGTTGCCCCCTTCATTCTTCTCTGGAGGTTGAAGATTAGGGAGCTCTTCGGCAGAGGTCTTTGCGATCTTCTCTTCAAGCCAGGTAAACTTTGCTGTAGAATTCCTAGTTGGTGAGAATGTATGGGTATTGGCTGGCTTGGAGTAGGATTGGGCCTTCAGTGAGCCAGTCTATGGTTCTGAAGTAGAGATTCTGGCCTGAAGGGGAAAGAGAGACCTAGGTCTGCTTCCAGCTGACTCTCCAGTCTGTTTTGGGTTTGGCTAGTGGCCTGAGGCCTGGATCTCAGGTGGATCATGCAGATTTGGGGACTGGAGGTATGGGATCCTCTGGGCTTGGTCTATGGCCTTCTGAGTCCCACTGGATGGTGATAACCAGAGAGAATGGAATTGTTCTGGCTCCTTGCTGTCTCTTTGTTTCCCCCAGTGTCTCGGTCTCACTCTCCCCAGCTCCCCCACCCTCAAGCTGCCCTCTGCGCCTCCAACTCAGACCTGGATCCCCACCCCTAGCCCCAGGCTTGGCACTGTGTGGAGGTGGGGGGTTACCTGTGGCGAGAACACTGATGTGCAATGAAGTGACTTGTGGTAAAGACACTATCACAGACGCAGCTCGGAGGCTCCACTGCCGACCTGGTTGCTCGCTCCGTCTTTGCTCAGTGCCCAGGACACAGGCAGCAGCCTAGAGCCTCCAGGCCCCAGCTGCAGTCACAAGCACCCTTGGAGGGAACACTACCACCATCCCGCAGACCTGCTAGCACTTAGTCGGTGATCTGGCACTTGGGGCTGCTGGGGGGGGGAGGGGGTGTGTGTGGGGGAAAGGGGTTGGAGAGAACGAGGTCCCTACAGGCCTTCCCCAGCCAGTAAGCAGAAAGAAAGAAAGCGAAACTTTCTCTCAGTTTCCTGAAGCGCACTGCCATGACGCCTGTGGGTGTACAATCCTGGTCTCCCAGGCCTAGAATTTGGGGTACCCACCACTCTGTTAGGCCTGGCCACAGTGGGCAGGGGAGGCTGCTCAGAGTGTATGGGCCTCCAGCCTCTGCCCTGGGCTACTGCCCAAGCAACCCATCAAGGGGTGAGCAGTGTCCGAGCAGGAAGTTGACCTTTTTTGGACTGAGGGTTACCCCAACCCCCAGGGGGATCAGCCACACGACCATACTAAGTAGTGCTTAGGTGGAGAAGGGGTGTAAGGGAGAGCCCAGGGTGTGAGATGGCATTCCTGGGCTCTAAATCCCCTGCCTACTGGAGTCTTGTAGACTTTAGGGGACCTCTGACCTACTCTGCCTGACCTGGGGGTTTGCTGTGGCTTTCTGGAGGGAGAAACAGGTCCTTTCGCAGCTTGGGGGAGGGGGTCCTCAAATACGTTCCTTCCACCTGGTAGGGAACTTCCCGCTTTGCAGCAAGCCTCTACCCACGCTCTTCGGAGTCCTGAAAGGCCTGCAGATTTGCAAGAACAGGCCCTGCTAAGAATCAGAGGTCTTAACTAGAGCAACTCTGAGGCATGAACTACTGCTGTTGGATACTTTGTGGCATTCAAGAGGAAGAAAGACACTTTTTTAGTGGACAATGTGCAAGTTCGACCAGAGAAGTTAATTACTCTATATTTCGCAGGATTGTTTTCTTTTTTCTTTCTTATTAAAAAAATCAGAAGAAGAAAAACTGTAAAGTTCCAGCAGGACAAGCAGACTCCAGGGTGGAACCGGAGAGCCTTGACTGGTCACCCTGGACGAAGGGGTGGCTCTGGGCCTGCCTTTCCTTCAGCTCCAAGTTAGGAGCGCAGCGCTTGCTGGTAGCATCACCAAATCATGAAGGAACTCTCCCTGCTTTAATTAAAAAGGGGGATCTTGGGAAAACTAGAGCAGATTAGCACAGCGAAGAGTTGGTTCCCAGCGATTTATTTTGATGCATGCCTGATTCAGTATATACATGCAGTCTCAGAAATATAGATACTTCCACTCAACTCCAGGAGCAACTGTGAGTCTCCATAGGCGTTCTGTACTGTCCACATCACACGTAGGAAATCCTTAGCCCAAACACCAGGTTGAATTATCAGTCAGCTGGAGCTTCCTGTGGATGAGGAAAAAATAATTTAACCCCTGGAGCTGTCAAGGAACCTCTTCAGGGTACAATTTTTATTTTACACGCGGCAATTAGAGGATCGCAAACTCCAGCCGACAGCCCTGAGCCGTTTGGCAAAATCGCCAACCTGGGGGGTAAAGCGCAAGGCCAATAAAACTCCCAAGGCGCTGCGGCCGGAGGTGGTGGCTGGCGCGAGCGGAGGCGAGCTCTTAGTTGGGCAGAAATCCTGGAGTGACTCCGCCGGTCTTGGTTTGGTGGTTATATGTAATTGTGAAAGGTATAATTTCTAATAAAATTGAAAGGGGCCGAAAGGACCAGGCGCTGAATGGCTGCAGGGGTCGGGGAGAGGGGCTGGGAGCCGGCCCAAGCGTGGCCTCTCGGACCCTGCGCTGTGCCAGGCTTTGCGGAGGGTGTCTCCCACGAGGAAAGCAAGAGGAAGGGAGAAGGGGGAGGGGGCGCTAGGACAGGGGCGCGCGGCGGAGGTCGGGAGATTTTGTCCGCTTGCTGGCAGGCTAGCGCTCTAGGAGCGCGTTCGCGACTTGGAGAGGCCTTTATACCTGGGTCGAAGAGGCCGGCGGCAGATTGTAGTGCTGGCGAGCAATTGGACTATTGTTGATATGCTAATGAGGCGATTAGGCTGTTGGTAAAGAGCTGGAAAAGGGAAAAGTTTCTACCATTAGAGGGAGATCTCAGAGCGCACACGGGCGCTCTTTCCCTTCTCGCCTCCTCCTCACCCTCCTCCTCCTCCTCCTCCTCCTCGCCCTCCTCCTCCTCCTTTTTGCCCTCCTCCTCGCCCTCCTCCTCCTCTGTGCTCGCCGCCGGCAGCCGGCACTTTGGCTTACCCAGAGAGTAGCTCCACTTGGTGTGAGGAGGAGAGGGGGCAAATCCGTTCACGCCGATCCATGAAAATGCTTTGGAAGCTGACGGATAATATCAAGTACGAGGACTGTGAGGTAAGCGATGCGCGGCTCAGTTGTCCTCTCGGACTCAGGCTCTGAGCACTACCTCCCCGCTCCTCCTCCTCTGCTGGTAGCCACTGCGAAATGCGGGTGGGACAAAGTTTCTCAGCGCAGCGCCCTCCACTCTGATCCCCGGGAAGAACCACGGGAAGTCGCTGGATAGGGAGGATGCGGATGCTCTTTTCTTCCGTTTCTTCCTTCGGAGCCCGTGTCCCACGTTCTTCCTTTTCCTGACCAGCTTTGTGCCTAAGACTGAATCGAAGAGACCAGCGTGGGGTTTGAAGCAGTTACTAGCAATTGGGCACGTGCTGTGCACTCTGCATGTCTCCCCGCGAGATTCTGGAGACCCAAGTTACCAGGAAGAGCAAGGAAAGAGAAAAGCCTTTCCCCTTTCTAACATCCTCTCTCATCTTTGACATTCCTTCTATTTATTCATTCCCCTTCCCCCTCTTTTCTAAAGTCTTCTATTCTAGAAGAACCCTCACACTTCACTCTGAGTTGTATTGCACCTCCCAGTTAGCGGGTCCACTTTGGGAACCCAAACCTGCCAAAGTGCTGCGGGGCTCACTCCGGGTCCTTTTTGTTATTCAAGAAGTTATCAGCAGCTTCTTCCTCCGAGTTCTTCTGTCGGTGTGTCCCGGGGGGCCTGCTACCCTGTGGCTCGGTATGGGCATCTGCCTCGGCGGCCGCCTGGCACTCGGCTGCGTGACCGTGGGAATCCCGGCTGGATTGCTTACGACGCCTGGTGCCCGGAGCCCGCCAGGCAGACAGAACGCGTCGCAACGGAGCCAGTTAAAAAAAAAAAAAAAATTAGGATTCTAGAGCTCGGCTTCCTGGGGGGGCAGATAGAGAAGCTCCAGCAAAGACTTGTCCGCCCGCGGGCGACACTGGGACCGGGTCTGGCGGCCCGCTGCCCCAACCTCTCCCACAAACCCCACTAAGGGGGCGCCGGAGATTGTCTGAATAAATCGGTGGCAGCCCGGCTTTTGCCAAGCTTTTTCTGTTCTTTCTTTTTGGTTTTGGGAGCTGGGAATGTCAGGACTAGAGGTCTGTGGGGCGCAGCCGGGGTTTTGCCCACGCTTGAAATCAGAACCTGGGTTTACGTGCACGCTGTTACGCTTTCCCTTCCCTCTCTCTGTTCTGAATACTATTTTATATCTTCACCCCTTCCGTTTTTTGCTCCACCCGGTCATGGGGCACGGGGCGACATCCCACGGGGATGGGTGCTTCTCTGGGGGCTCCTGTCCTGCAAGGAGCGGGATTCAGAGGCCCCGCGTCGGACCAGCCGCTTTGTTTTCCGGGCTGGGGTTGGGGGGTGGGGGTTGTAAGCGGGTCGAAGTGAAACTGAGTTCAGTCTCCCCACGGGTTGTCCCTGTCCCTGCTGTGGCCCAGGCTCAGGCATTTTACTTTCCCCGGAGGCCGAAAACCAACTCTGGGGTCCAGCCCTGGACGGGCAGGCTCCGCGTTTTTCCCAGTGGGACCTAGATGGAGGCGGCGAGCTTGCCCCGCCAGAGAGGAGAGACTCTGTGGGGGCGCGTGAGGCAAGGAAAGGTGAGAAAAAGCAAGAAGAGAACATAGGGTGAAAGCTGTTTCAACAACTTCGACTGCGGTGGGCAGAGGAGCCAGAGCAGGGATTTCGGGTTTCCGAGCTGGCTTGGGCTGTCTAATTACCCCGGGCTCTGCAGGGACACGCAGGAGGCGAGGTGCCGCTTGTTCTGACAACCCGGCAGGCAAACTAGCAGTGGAGGCAGCCCTGCCTCTCTTGGAGAGCCTTGTCAAGGGGAGCGGGGAAGGGGGGCGGGGGTGCGTCGGGCGGGAGCAGCTTGTCCAGTCCGACCGGTTTGCCCCGGGAGCCCGGAGCCGGTGCCAGCGGCGCCCGGGCTGGGCCGCCTCGCGTCTCCGAGCACCGCGGGCCGCGTCCGGGCCACCCCTCCCCAGGTCCTGCCTTGGAGAGCAGAGGGTGGGGCGGCTGCTGCAGCGGAGAGCCAGGCCCTGGGTGTCCGAGGGGAGCTGCAGCTGGGACCCGGGCGAGGGACGGCGCGCGGGAGCTGGCGGCGCCGGGGTCATGGAGGAACCGCGGGGCAGCGGGCAACCGAATCCTGAGTCCCAGACTCTGCGGCAGAGCGAAGGAGCCCGCGGTCGGAAAGGGTCGGGAAGCACCTCCCGAGTGGAGAGCCGGACTGACGCCCGGACACGGTCCCGGGCAGCTCCTGCCCGCGACGCGCGGCCTCCACGGTATCCCGAGGTCTGCCCCAGCCTTTTAGGACTGATTGTCCTCGCTCGCTTCCTCTCCCCCCCCCCTCCCCCGCGGCCTCCCCCTCCGTGCGCTCCGGCTCGGCCCCCCTCCCCCTCCTTCCCCTCCCTCTCCCTCCCTCCTTCCCTCTTTCCCTCCCTCCCTCCTCCCGGGCTCTCCCTCCTTCCTCCCTCTGCTCTCCCCACTCCGGGCTCCTCTCACTCGCCCACACTTTCTTTCTCACACACGCACGCAGACACATTCACCCACTCCGCGCTCTCTTCCTCGGCCTCCTCTCTCCCTCTTTCTCTTTCACTTTTGCATGCCCTGCAACCTTTTAAAATGTTGCCCCTTCCCTGTGATTCGCCAGACGCTGCGCCGCGGCCCCCCGCGCGCTCGCCGGCTCGCTCGCCCGCCAGCTTTTTGTTTCTGGCGCTCGCTCTCCCCACCTCCGCTCTGCTACACTGAGGCTCCGTCAATGGACTGCTTTGAGAGCCGGCTCCAGCGCGAGTTGCCTCTCCGCTTCACGCTCGATTTCCAGGCATTCTTCCCTTATTAAGTATTCGTGTAATATTAATAGTCATGAATATCTGCTATTAGGAGGCTCCAGGAACGCTGCCCAGCGCGGTTATTAGAAGCTCGAGCGAAGCCGCGGCTAAGAAAAGAGGGGAGACACGGATTAAGGAACACGCACACACAGACACACACACTTTTTTCTTTTTCCTTTTTTTTGGGTTTTTCCTTTTTTTAAGGAACTTTGAATCATAACTGAACACTTCAGGATAGAGACTTCAGGTTCCACCAGCCGAAGGCGCCGCTCAACTCGGTGGTTCAAGTTCGGATGGACCAGAGCGGGTCTCAAGCGCTCGGGGCAGTGGCTGCGCCGTGACCGGAGTCCTGGGTGGCGCGGGGCTCTCGGCGCCTTTTGTGTGGGGCGTTCTCAGGCGACGGGGCAGCCGGGCTCTCCGGGCTTGCTTGTTTTTTTCCACCCTGACTCGTTACCCCAGACTCTTCGCAGATGTTAGTTCACAGTTTTTCAGCTATGGTGAGTCCCATCCCCACCCCCCACCCCTCCTTTTTCTTTAGGAATTCTATTCTGGAAACCGGGTGCTGCGCGGAGCTGCCTAGACCTGGGGTATCACACCCGGGTTTCCTCCCCGGCACCCCCTTCCCTTTGAGCCTCACTCTTTCCTCTCTCCTCCGGATCTTGTCGGTCCTTCGATCGAATGCATTCCCATCCCGCAGCCCGCCCCGCTCGACCTCTCCCGGTACAAAGACCTACCTCACCAATGCTTCCCAAGGAGACTTTTCTGCCACGTTCGTCTTTAATTCCCTGAGTCCTCACTTGTTACCGAGATATCCGCAACATTTGATGCTTAATCCGTCTGCAGGGAAAAAACGCTGTCGGGAGTACCCCTTACCCTCTGCGGCGGCTGAACCTCCAAGGGTCCCCCTTCCCTGAAATTTACTTTGTTCCCCTGATTCGCAAGCGAATTGAAATTGGGGAACATAAAGTCAGGGTTTCTGTTGCCCCTCAGAGCTGGGGTGGAAGGGGGTGGGGTACGCCCCGGGGTGCACCTCTCTCTTTTTAGCCCAAGAAGGCTGAACCTTCTATTTTAAACCTTGACTTGATGTCCTCCTTTCCCATCCATACATACATCGAGCTTACTGAGGAAAAGGTTCCTATCAGAGGAAGCGGAAAATACAGACCCCCAACTCTCAGTTAAAACCTTTAAGCTGGTAATTAAACGTGGGCTTTCGCTACAGGCGCTCTAAGAAATACGTTTCTATTTAGTTATGAAATGACAATAGTCTTTCTTTTTTTACTTGAAATAAATGGAACAGAATAGCCAATAACGCAGTGGCCGGCAGGTTCAAAAATGAGAGGGAAAAGAAAAGGCCTCTTCCGCTGTTTAATATTTAGTAGGAATTTTAATTTTGCTTACGGGAGGTTTCACTCTGCGATTTAACGGACTGTGTTTCGGGAGGACCTTTTCTGTTTGCCCGCCTTTGAAAGAAGCGTCTAAAGAGGGTCTCTGAAGCGCCACATTTGCACAAACTCCCCTGACTTTAGGGATGGGCCCGGTTCACTTCGGGGTATTTCCGAAGTGTACCGGTTGGAGCTGGTTTCCTTCCGGCCTGAGGCCGCGAAGAGAGCCTTCCACGCGGCCTCGCGGCGCGGGTGGGAGCACACGGCTGTGTCCCACGCCTGATTCCCGCTGCCTCCTCTCTCTCTTCCAGGACCGTCACGACGGCACCAGCAACGGGACGGCGCGGTTGCCCCAGCTGGGCACTGTAGGTCAATCTCCCTACACCAGCGCCCCGCCGCTGTCCCACACCCCCAATGCCGACTTCCAGCCCCCTTACTTTCCCCCGCCCTACCAGCCTATCTACCCTCAGTCGCAAGACCCTTACTCCCACGTCAACGACCCCTACAGCCTGAATCCCCTGCACGCGCAGCCGCAGCCACAGCACCCGGGTTGGCCGGGTCAGAGACAGAGCCAGGAGTCGGGGCTCCTGCACACGCACCGGGGGCTGCCGCACCAGCTGTCGGGCCTGGACCCTCGCAGGGACTACCGGCGGCACGAGGACCTCCTGCACGGCCCGCACGGGCTCGGCTCCGGACTCGGGGACCTCCCGATCCACGCCTTACCTCACGCCATCGAGGACGTCCCGGTAAGCGCTGCGCCGGGTGCGCCCCTTCCCCGCCCCGGGACACCACGCTCCAAGACTTGGTCCCCACCAGGACTCTCAGCGTGGGCTCGGTGTTCCTGAGTGGTATATCCTTTCGCCAGATTTTGTTTTATTTGTTTTGCGGGAGGACTTTGAAGACCCACATAGACAACCGAATTTAAAAATTAAAAAGTAGTTGCGAGTTCTATCCTAGAACAAAGGTTTCCGGACCTCCTTCAAACAAAGCCTGCGTTTCCATTTCCACCAACGCAGAGCTAAACCTGAGGAGTGTCATCATTAACAATATCAGGCCCCTCTGGACGACAGTAAACTGTTTCGATCAGGAGAGGATCTAATTCCACCGCCGAGTCTGGAGTGTTAAATCCAACCAAAAGGGCTCATTAAATGCCCTCAAGAGTCAAAAGAAAGGGTAAAAAGACATACTGAGGAATTTTTAAACCGAATTTAACAAACACTTTTATTTAAACAATTTGCTGGAAGTTTTAAAGTGTGGTATCTTTAGATACCAGTGGTATCTAAAAGTTAAGTGTTGCTTCGTCCTGATTAAAGAATAGCAAGCATTAAATCTGAGCAGGGGAACATTAAAATGCAGCCTTCTTGTCTTCCTGAGGGTGCTAAGTGGTGACCTCATAAATCATTAGCTGGGTTCCCAAGGCCTATCAGAATCTGCTACACCCTATATTAAATTAAATGTTTGGAGATGATTGGGCAATACATTATTTGGGTTCTAATTCAGTTATCAATAAATAAAGTTTCAAATGATTTCTAAATAAGCATGGTATTAGCACATATACTATTTATGATACAAACCAAGCTACTGATAATCTGCAAATACTTTTTGAAATTAAATTTAAATCAACATCTCTACTTCAATTCTACACATTTATGGTTCCCTCACAACCTTCCTGAAATGGAATTAGAACAGGCCAATAATTTTATTAAAGCTGTAAAGGCTCTGTTAATGTTACTTTGCTTTGGAGAGGAAATGTATCTGGATGTGATTTTTGCTAAAATGCTATTTCAAATTACTGCATCAAATATTGCAGCAATATGTCCGTTGACAGTTTAATGATTACTGCATTAGATTGCAAAGAAAATGGTCAGATGAACTTACCTGCTTGCTTGGTGAATTTAAACAATTATTTAAGTTACACAGGAAAACAGAAAATTTATTACATCTCTCATTTGACCTAGTTAATCATTGAAATTTGTTGGTTAAGTTTAGCAGCCTTCCATGGAAAGCCAGAAAGTAGGTACTAGAATCAATGTAGGGCTTAGTAAGCATTGTGTGTGTGTGTGTGTGTGTGTGTGTGTGTGAACGCATGCGCGCGTGCGCGTGCCCGCTAGAGTGCGCGTGTGCACGTGTTCGTGTGTTCATACATGTTTTTAGAAACTGATACTAAGCAGTATGTTTCTTGGGAAGTAAAACGAGTTTAGAAAAGAACAACTTTTTTAAAAAAACCTGGAAGTTGTGGTCATTTTATTTCTCCTTCCTTTAAGAGTCTCAGAATCTGTTTCCTTGTCTGTTCTTTGGAAATACTTGAATTGCAAAATAATGTTGCAAGTTTTGGGTACTACTGTGCTTTAGAATTGCTCTATTTTGCAAAAATTCCAAAGCAGCTGGTGTGAAGTCTTAACGCCTGTGCAATTACTCTTTGTGATGCAATTGGTCAGTAGGAGAAATTAACCAAAATACCAACAAAAACAAGTAAACCCAGTTACTGCTCTTCCCCACCCACCATCTTTTAACAACAACAAAAAAATTCTTTCAAAGGAATTTGGATCAGGAAAAAGGGTAGTTTTCAATTTTCCCATTGCTGCAACAGTTAACATTTAATAAGAATGACTGCTAAATATTTAAGAAAATCAAAGCAATGGTGAAAATTATTTAATCATTAATATCTCAGTGGGGTTTTAAAGTTAACAGTCTTCTCTGTATGGACAAGGTCTAGAAAGAACACAAATAAAAGTGTTATGCCACACTACATTTACTTTATGGGTTTAGGGTGCGTGCATAAAGGGATCATATTTCCCCATATAGTTAAAACACAAGAACTGCAGCAGTAGTCATTTCTGAACATTTCTCAATTTAATTATACTTAAATCCAGAAGCACTTTAGGCAAGTTACAAATGAGAGCATTGAGTATAATAAAACCTGTAATAAAGCAACTTAGTACCATCCACCCGGAATCATTGCGATCAGGCACAATTAACAGGAGCATAAATCCAAGACAGAATGGAAAATGTTTGAATCAGTATTATTGTTGGACAAAGACTAGAGAAGGAAGTAATAGTTTTTTAAATGGTAATGCCTGTGTTTGGTAACAATTGTGAAATCTTCTATCTCAGCAGCCCTGGTGCTAATTTGTAAACACAGCCAGACATTATATTGCCTGTCAGTTTCTGCATTAGAAAACATGATTTCATTTTACGTTCTAATCATGCTTTGATTCTAGCACACCCGTATATCCATCCATCTGTAGAAAATAAATAAAATTTAAAAACCCATACCAACAGCTGCAGGACAACAGGAAAACAACCTTAAAGGTTTTTGTTTTCATCGCTTTCCTATTCCTGTCTGATAATCAGTTTACATAATAATCCTTTTTTTAAAAAAAAGTGCTTTCCATTTTCCATAAGTGAAGGAGTGCATATTCCTTTGTTTTTATCCTGCTACTTACAATGTTTCCAAACGGTTTCCACACTCTGATGCTACTCCTGCCCCTGTCATTTCTATTGTGTTTCCCTGGCTTCTGCTTCCTGAACATTGACGTCGGCAAAGTCCGAAGCCACCGAGGCGCCACGGGAAAGCTAGGTGCATGTTTAGAGGTTGAACTGATTGTGAGAAAGATTCGGTGCTCCAAAACTTGATTTTATTTCCCAGGAAAGTTGTATTCTTTGCTCCCATCACCTGAAATGTGAATTATTTGCTGGGGGAAAATTTGGCCGTGGGCATGCCGCAAGACCTCTTGAGTTGTAAAGCCCCAATTCCAATCAGCTAGATGAGATGTTTATATATAAATGTCACCTAGGGAGGGGGACTTCCATTCTATACCTTCCTCCTCCCCCACTTGCACAGAATATTCATTTCCTTTTGTTTTGATTATACACTTACATCCATGTGTACCCTTTTGTTGCAGCATGTAGAAGACCCGGGTATTAACATCCCAGATCAAACTGTAATTAAGAAAGGTAAGCCATTTCCTTCTGCGTTCCAAGCATGTTCTTACAGGCATAGTGCTATTTAAAAGAACTTGCAGAGCTGTATTTATTTTTTTCCAAATAGGATTTCCTAAAGGCTCAGAATTAGCAAATAGATAGGCATAGAACAGCAATGCTTAAATGATCGGCTTTCAGTGTTAGTAATGGCAACAGGCTAGCTTTGTTCTGATTCATGATTTGACTGTTGAATTTAATGATACCTGGACAAACACAGGAACTATGTAGTAGCTGAACTGATTTGGAAGCTTGAAATACGGTATTTCATTTCTGAAAAGGTTTAATAGTTTAATCCATTGTATGAGTGGCCATGAGTGTTAAGAAGTGTATAAAGCTAAAATAGTGTAAAGAAAACAATGTTAACATAGGGTAGATGATAAAAAAGACTTAGCCCTCCTTAGCAAGGAGGGTGGGGGGCTTGCATGTTCTTCAGTTTAATTTCTCATTAGCTGTTGAAGAATTTTAAAACTTTGTGAATTAGGTTAGCAAAAATTTGGCTTTTGGTTAAAATTAGCATCTGAAGGATGTCAGAATTATTAACATAATTGTTCAGAGCAATTCTAGAAAAGTGTCAAATGATTTGAATGGATTTGTAATAACTTGTATTGTGTTAGTGAGTAGAAATAAAGTTTACTGGATTAAAATGCTATTCACAGCAGTTTTTTTTTTTTTTTTGGTTATGGTGGCAATGTTGCATTTCAGGATTCTAGGCAGTACCAGAGGATGATGCTATTTAAACTGTTCTCATTTCTAACCCCAATCAGCATAGTGTTAGCTAGTTTAAAGTTTCATTTTTGCATCTGTGAAGTCTTTGTCACGTCAAATTAGATGTGCAAGGGATAAATCTTAAGAGATGCTCTTTCCAAGTCGACATGATAATTGGCTCTTTTATTAGTAATCTCTCAAGAGTTCGTTTAACTCCTATTGTCTCTATTAGCCTCCCCAGAGCTATTAATGTCACAAGTGATCTATCCAAAACCTAGAGCCCCCACCTCTCTATCCATCTAGAATATTCCCATTAAGGAGGGAGGAAGACACTGATGAAGATGCATGCATTTTATTATATACCTGTATGTGTGTGTGTATATATATATATATATATATATATTTCCATGTAGAATTTAAAATACAAATGCATACTGTACTTAAACCCTGTGAATGTGTCTGAATTATATGGTGTTGAAAAAATTCAACACATTAGTACACTTTTTGCTGGACTTGAATTTTTTCCTACCTACGGTGTGCTCAACAATAGAGTTTAAAGTTTTAACTAGGAAGAATATATTCTTTCCCCTTCCCAAAGACGACTCTTAAGCAAAGGACTTTGATCAACAAAAGAATAATTGGTGTGCTCCAGTGTCCCTCCTTCCTCCCAGTCCAAAAATGGGCTTGGAATGGATTTCCAAAACTCAAAGACTTTCAAAAGATGGGAAAGGACCTATTTCTTAAAGGCAGTGTGGGTGTGTATGTGTGTGGGTATGTATGTGTGTGCGTGATGTGACAAAAGAATCCAGTACTCCCAGAACTCAGTACTTTAGCTGAAATGCCATTCTAGGCTACTTGAGACTTCTATTCTCTAGGGCTATTTTAATATTCGGTTTTTGAAAGCAATTTCTCTCCAACACAAAACTCATCCACAGAAACTACGAAGTACACATAGCTTGCTATCGTTTGCAGACGTAACCCCCTACCTTATACGCTAAACTCGGGTGTCCAGACCCTCCTCAGTACCCACTCCTGGTAGGCGGAGAGACTTGAGGGTCTCAGTCTCCCCATCATTTGCAGATCTCTCCCGGGAGGCTGAGAGGAGGGTCCTGCTGTCCTGGGGGCGGGGCGGGGCGGGACGAGGAGGGGCAGATGGACAGAGCAAGGCACCCTACTGGAACCGAGCGGGGAACTGCTAGCTGGTGGGAAGGAGTTCTGGATTTCCCGCACTGGGAGAACTAAAGACTTGCAGCAGTATGGGCGCCGGGGTGACATGATTTCGGGGACTCTGTGGGGTGGGGTGGGGGAACGTCAGCATGGTTTGGGGGTCCTTCGGGGTCAGTAGGATTGGGGATATTATTAGGGTTGGCGGAATATGGGGGGCCCGGATGACCACGCGCCCTCCCTCTGTCTCTGCAGGCCCCGTGTCCCTCTCCAAGTCCGGCAACAACGCTGTGTCCGCCATCCCTATCAACAAGGACAACCTTTTCGGTGGCGTGGTGAACCCCAACGAGGTCTTCTGTTCAGTTCCGGGTCGCCTGTCGCTGCTCAGCTCCACCTCGAAGTACAAGGTCACGGTGGCGGAAGTGCAGCGGCGCCTGTCCCCGCCCGAGTGCCTCAACGCGTCGCTGCTGGGCGGTGTGCTGCGCAGGTGAGGCCCCGCCCCGCCCCTGGCCCCGCCCCCGCCCCCGCCCCGGCCTCAGGCCCCGCCCCGGCCCCGCACTGCGTCTGCGCTGACGGACCGCCTCCGAGGAGAGAACGGGCGGGGCGAAGGGCGGTCCTGGGGCGGTGGCGGGCCGAGGCATGCGCCTGCGCTCTCCTCCGTGCGCGTGTGCTGGGCCTCCGAGCCCACCCGTCCCGCTCGGCCCCGCCCCGCCCCGCCGCGCTCCGCGCGCGCGTGCGGCCCTCTGCGCGCGGCTCAGCCAGTCGCGGCTTAGTCACGGCTCGTGCATGTCTTCCTGCGCGCACCTGCTGGCCGACAGACGCTTCTGCAGTTGCAGCTTCCGCCACAGGGGCCGGACGGGACCTCCCCCCACGTCCCCGAAACGGGATTTTAAGTAGAAGACTATTTCATCGAAGCCTGCGCCGAGCCTCCCCCCTCAACCCCCACTCCCGCGCTGGTCACAGTCGGTCTACTCCCCCATGCCATCCCGCCCCCGAGGCGCGCGCATCCCCAAGTTCGCCGCCTCCTCTCCGAAGCGCCCCGCTTCCCTTGCCGATCCCTGCCCCCTCTCCCCCAGACAACTCCGGGGACCCCTTGACCACCTTGGGGCGCCTCCTCCTGTGGGGTGACCCCAGTCTGAGCCGCTCACACCAGCGGTTCATTGCCACTCCCTCTCTGAGTAGACTCCTGCCTTGGACACCCACTCTCCCATTTGTCCACACACCGCTTTCCCTGCCACCCCGTCCCCGAGTGCCCCCTTTTCTGGACCCTGGTGCGTGCGCCAGGACGTGGCGTGCCTCTGAGGTCTATTCCTGGGTGAGGGCGGAGCAGAGCGCTTGTCTGGTAGAAGTCCTGTCATTTGTCCCTAAGTATGACAAGGGGAGGATTGGCCAGTGCAGCGCACCTCTCCAGGAAGTCCTCCCTGGTGCTTCCTCTGGAGACTGCAGATTCTCCAGTCCCACCCAGTGCTGGATTTGGGTTGAACTTCCCAAATATTGTCTTTTTCTAGTTAAGAAAGTAGGTCCAACAACTTCTTTCTTTTCACATGTAATCATTTATATGGACTCATAGTTTGTCTCTGTTGGGTATAATCCATACTAAGCCTATGAAACTGTTTTGGAAGCTTTGGATATCTTTTTTACCCCCTTCACAATCATTTTGTGTCCCTTTATCATTTCTCACTGACACAGAGCTGAATCCGCCCTTTGCTTTTTTTCCTCCCCTTCCCCCATCCTCAGTATTGGAGACTGTTTACCTAGGGGAGTATAATCTAATCCACACAATTAAAGAGCACTTGAGTAGGGAATAAAATCTGAAATTAATTAATTTGCTGTTTTATTTAAACAATTTGTCTTAACCACTTTCTGATCATGGGAGTCTATTTAGACATCTATTTAGAACCGCCTCCATTGTCTCGGAAATCAGATTTTTAAAGGCTGATATCAGCTTTTGGCACTTTCAGTTAAGCTGGTGACATGGCATGTAAACAGTTGGTGAAATGAATTTCCCAGTGGGGCTAAAGCCAGAGCAAGGAATATGAGAGTGATGATAACTTTGGTTACTCTGAGCAACCTAACAGCAGATCTTGCAAAGACAATTTAAAGACCCCACTGGGATTTGTGTGATTGTAGCAACAGAGAAACTATGCAGTAATCAGTGGAACTCAAAAATACCTCAAGTTCTAGAGATGGGAGCTGTGTTTGTTCACTTGTGGTTCTTCTTTAGAGAGTTGGGAAATGAAAACCTTCCAACCTGCCACAACAGTTACCATATTAAGGGAACACGGGGTGCTTTAGAATTTAAGAAGGTTTCATCTCCTTGGGTCTCTGAGTACTATTCCTTCCAAAGTTTCCCTCTCTTAAAAGTCTCCGTCGACTGATGGGTCATCATTTTAAAAACACACACGTTCGGAAGTTGTCACATGACTGTAGGGGGAGGCCAACAACCTCATGTTTTTTAAAAAGCTTTTCTGAAATATATTTGTGAAACAGGGCGAAGTCTAAAAATGGAGGAAGATCTTTAAGAGAAAAACTGGACAAGATAGGTTTAAATCTGCCTGCTGGGAGACGCAAAGCTGCCAACGTCACCCTGCTCACATCACTAGTGGAGGGTAAGTGAATCCACTTACTAACAAGAAGGGACTGTCTTCTGGGAAAATTGATACTTCTTTGTGGCCAGAAGCCTGGTTGTGTATTGTGTTGATAGGGCACTGTGATTTTTTTCCAGACTATAACCGGAAGTGAAAGGAATTCTTGTGTGTCAAAAACTGTTTTTATTTCCAGTACTCCTATTCTTCTTTCCCTTTCCCTTCTACCACAAAATTATACCTCCCCGGCCCAATTCTGAACTAAACACTGTAAACACTGAAAACTGCGTTATGCTCCAAGTTCCTGTCTCCTTTAAAGAGCTCAGCAGTAAATCACTTAAACTATTCTGACATCTGCATTTGAGAAATGCGTGACCATTACTTCCTGAATTAATTTGGGAATCTTTGACCTGCATCCTGATTTAAGACCGTCCTGAAAGCACAGGGTTATATGCCCTTTTAGGTTTTTGTTTTCTAAACATATGCTCCCTTATCTCTCCTTTAATTGTGTTTCTCTACTGAAGAGGAAGAAAAGGAAACATTTTTAGACTTTGAATTATTTGGGTAGGACAAGAAATATAAGCATTGCAAAGAGTTTCTCATGGTGGTTTTACACACATATGCACACACACACACACACACACATGCTTCCAAACCCCTCAAAACTAAAACCAACCCTGTCCTTACTCCCTACTCTATATGCTGTCCCCAGAATCCACTTGAATTTCTGCCTCCTCTAGATTCCCTTTACGTTTTTCTGATACTAAATTGGCTTATGTTTGGGTGTATTGGAGTGAATGTAGTGTTGTCTTGCAGCTTTCCTGCATGTCCTGTTGGAAATGTCTTATGCTAATACAAAAAAAAAGGCACTTAAATTACCAGGCGGATTCCAGAACTTTTTATATTTAAAGAAGACATTTTATCTTGTTTGCATCTCATGTGGGAGGAGATGTGTCACAATTAAATTAAGTTCTTGCTTTGTAAATTAACTAAAGAAGATGTTTAATACTGTCAATCTGAGGAGGAATCCTCAGATTAATGGTGATGGTAGCAACAAAATAATAAGCAATGGTTCAGTGCCAGAAACTCAACGACAGTAATAGTATATTAACAATAATCCCAGTACTTAGAGAATCCCCTCTCCATCCTCCCAGAAGAATTAGACATAAAGAAAATGGTAGTTGTGGCTTCGGGTGTAGTGTGTGTGTGTGTGTGTGTGCGCGCGCGCGGGCGCGGGCTGGGGTAGAGTCCTGCAGCAGGGAGGCAGTTTCTGGACAACTGTTATTGTTTGTGATCCGCTCCATTTTATGGAAACAAGCTCCGCGGAGAGAGCTTTGATGCTCTAATTGGCGCATGCGTTCTTCCGGGCTGGAGCTAATGGCAGGAAGCCCTGCAGTAAAAACCAACTGGTTCAGGAAATTAAAACCAAAGATTCGAAAATCAGCAACACAGACAGACTCAGTGGAGTGACCCTCAAATCCTCTTGGTTAATCGGTTTGGATGAACAGATAATTATATGCGATCAAGTTAAAATGTAAACCCCTAGCTGTTCCCTTGCAGAAAATCTCAGGGAGTAATTGTGAATATCATTTATGAGTGTACTGAGAAGGTGTGAGGGTGGAATGTAGGAAACACTTTGAAAGAGAATTTGGGAAAATGTCATCAGGGTGTGGGGGATGGGATGGAGGGCCCTGGGGATGGGAGTTTCATTTGCAAATCCTCTTGGCCCTTGTAGGACCTGTGGCCATTTTTCCTGATAGATGAATCCACCAGACGCTTAAGGAAATAAAATGACTGGAATGAGAAAACAAGTAGTTTGTGTTTCCTTCCACATCTGGGTTAAGGAAATAAGGGAGCTGGGAAGGCGTTTGGCCGATCCCTGCTCATTCTCCGCCCGCACCCTCCTCTCTCTGCCAGGAGAAGCCGTCCACCTAGCCAGGGACTTTGGGTACGTGTGTGAAACCGAATTTCCTGCCAAAGCAGTAGCTGAATTTCTCAACCGACAGCATTCCGATCCCAATGAGCAAGTGACAAGAAAAAACATGCTGCTGGCTACAAAGTAAGGCATTCGCTGCGGCCGCTCACTGTCCAGAAACAAAAATCAAAGTCCTTTTCTGCTGTCACTTTTCTCTTCTTTTGTGTTCAATGACTTTGTTGTTGTAAATAGTGAGTTGAAACACAGCCTTAGAAACCATAATCTGCTGGAAGGGGGAACACAAGTGGGCTTGTTGATGTGCTCCCATTTTCTCCCTCCCTTCTATCCCCCTGTCTCAGGTTAAAAAATTAAAGTCTCCAGGGGAGGGGCATGTTAGGGATTTGACCCACCCAGGTGTGGACTTGGGAGTGTGTTGTTTCAGAAAATCCAGAGTCTCTGATGGGATAACAGTCTTGCCTATTAACAGTCTTTTGTTATTTTGATTTTTTTTGTCTTCTATCAATAATTTCAAGGGCAAGGATTAAGAATGGCCTGAAAAATGTAAGCCAGAGGCTGCCCTAGTTTCAATCCTAATCCCTATCCCATTTCTTACTTTCCTTTCTCCTCCTTCTTTGAAAATGACACACACACACACACACACACACACACACACACACAGCTCACAAACTGTAGCCTACAAGTGAGATGTCAAATAGGTTTCAGAATGGCCCAAGTTATATTCCCATTTGTGCCTGAACTGTTGGGCTTCTCCAGGTGGCATGTGAAAAGAAAATGACTGTTTTTTAATATGTTTTCTGGAAAGTAAAAGACTTGTTTGGAGGCTCTTATTTATCAGAGTTGATGTCACAGGAGGGAATGGAACCAGAGGGCAGAGGCTGAGGCCTCAGACAGGAGGGTTCTGGCCTGGGGATGTCAGCTATCCTTGGAGAGTCAGCCAGACCACTCCTGCCCCCAAGCCTCCACCCAGACCCAGTTTGTCCTGATTCCAAATTCAGGGACAGAGCTTCCAGACTGTAGGACTCACCTCCCTGGATTTCTGACTTCAAGACCCTTTCTGAAATTTCTACCTTTTCTCTTCCTTAGCTTCCTAAGCACACCCATATTCACAGTTTCCCTAGAGAATTGTTATTGTTTGGTTTTGGTGTGTGGGACATGAGGTGGAATGGAACATTGAATGGTCTATTTCTTGTTCCCCAAAACCACTCTGAATTATCCCCCAGTTAGAAAAGTTGTGTCATTCTGACCACAAGGGACCTGACTTGAAGGCTGAATGAGTGGAGACTTGGTCCCACAAACTGCTGCTGAGGTCTAGATGAGCAGAAAGACTGGTTTCGACAATAGT
Source organism: Solenodon paradoxus (assembly GCA_004363575.1). Taxonomy (NCBI): domain Eukaryota; kingdom Metazoa; phylum Chordata; class Mammalia; order Eulipotyphla; family Solenodontidae; genus Solenodon; species Solenodon paradoxus. The sequence continues at coordinate 85,103 of RJWH01000373.1, forward strand.
CTGAACAGGACAGCTGCTGGCTTCCTGCCTGTGGCTGCTAGTAAAAGGCTGCTCCTGACTCCCTCCCTGCCCTCTATCCATTTTCCCTCCACGTGTGAAAGGGTTTCCTGTGTCTAGATGGACCCTGTGAGTGACAGGGAGGGGTCAGACATCAGAGCTGGGAGGGGAGAGAGAAGCACCTGTGAAGGTAGGAGGAAGGTCAGTGGACACACAAGGGACTGGGTGGCCCAGCATGCAACTGCCCTCAGGTCTGACTCAGAAGCCTTGAATCAGGCCAGGTGTCCACTGGCCTTGGATCTCAGACTCTGCAGGGAGGAAGGTTTCTCTTTGATGGTGCTGCCTGCAGACCCCTCATCTCTCTCTCTCGCTTTCTCTCTCTCTCTCTCTCCCCATCTCTCTCTCTCTGTTCCGCTTGTGCTGCAGACAGATATGCAAGGAGTTCACGGACCTGCTGGCTCAAGACCGCTCTCCCCTCGGGAACTCGAGGCCCAATCCTATCCTGGAGCCCGGCATTCAGAGCTGCTTGACCCACTTCAACCTCATCTCCCACGGCTTTGGCAGCCCCGCCGTGTGCGCTGCCGTCACGGCCCTGCAGAACTATCTCACAGAGGCCCTCAAGGCCATGGACAAAATGTACCTCAGCAACAACCCCAACAGTCACACGGACAGCAGCGCCAAAAGCAGTGACAAAGAGGAGAAGCACAGAAAGTGAGGCCCCCTTCTGCTGGCCTGCCCCCCGCCCTCCCCGCCCACCTCACCGGTCCGCGTGCCCGCCCGCCCACTGACCCACCACCACCACCACCAGGCAGGTGACAGTGACCCCCCCCTGCTGCTACTGCTGCTGCCACCGCCGCGCCTTGGCCTGGTCTGGGACTGCTCTCTGTTGGTGGGCAGCCCTCGCGCCCTTGGGCCCTGCCTCAACTTCCCCCTTGGCATCAACTCCCCTTTGCCCATCATGTGGAGCCTAAGAGAACAGGAAAGGCCGTGAAGCCAGCAAAGAAAAGTTCTGTCCGAATTTGTGAACTTTTTAAAAAAAAAAACCAAAACACAAAAAACAAAAAAACACAGCAAATCGACGACAAAAAAATTAAAAACTTTTTTTTCTAGAAAAAGAACATAAAAATTTAAAAAATTATATGCGCTTCATGGGACTGAATCACCACCTTCCCTTACATACTTCAGATTGTAGCCATACTGAAAAAAGGCAGAGAGGAGAATGACATTTTATCAGTATTGTGAATAAACTTGAACACACACACGAAGTTCCATGTCTTGTCTTCAGTGGTACAAGTTTTTCCTCTTTAAGGTAAAACGACCAACTTGAACTTTCTCTGGCAACACGATTCAAAGTTATATAAGGGAATCAGTGTTCACGTCTCTGTATATATTTATTTATGTGTAATTTAATGGGAATTGTAAATATGGTGAGTCTGTTTTAAGCTTTTTTTTTTTTTTTTTTTTTTTTAATTTATCTGGTGATCTCGTTTACCTCTGTTTAGTGGGTTTGAGCTTTCCTATTAGTTCTTCATGTGGGTTCATGGTACTTACTTAGAAATCCAAGGTTTGGGGTATTTTTTCCTTCTGGGACTCATGAATTTAGCCCTGTTGTAGCATGTTAAAAGACGACAACGAAACAGCTGGACAAAGAAAAAAAAGTAAAATAAAATTTTATATATAATTAGTACTACACTTAGCTTTTCATTGAACAGAAAGAAAAATGTGATATTGGACCCTGGAAAGAGTTTTTAATTTGATTGATTTGAAAGCCTTTCTATGTATTGTGGGGAAAAGGAAAAAGTTTCTTTTATTCCACTGTCCTCCCTGAAAAGCATTATCTGAGCAATAAATGAGTATTGTCTTTGAATCAAGGGTTAGGGCTTTTCCCTGTCTTGCACCCCCCACCCCCCACTCTGTTTTTTCTCATTTTGTTCAGAGAACTCCAGACATTTGGGACCACCTGGTATTCTGTATTTTCACTGGCCACTTTGGGAACAGCTCTCCTTGTGTTGTGCTGAGATGTGCTGGCAGTAGGTTCCATGCCTGTCAATGTATCATAGTCCTTTGTTGCCCAGATAAATAAATATTTGATACGCTTTATGTCGATTTTTTTTTTTTTTTATTCAGTGGCTGTCTTTACCCAGGCGTATTTTTGTTCTTGGCAGTATTTTTTATTCAGTATGGTTACAGTAATTGAGTTTAACTCTCCCTTGGCAATTGCTCCTTGCGATAAGCCTCTGAACCCATTGTTTCCCTCAAGTATAATAAAAACTTACTTTCAACTTGGAGTTCAGAGCAGGGTATCATTTAGATATTCCACGGAGTCTGTATTCAGACAAATGACACAATAAAATCCAATGTATTCTTTTGGATAAAAGATTGTTTGTACTGCTAAAGGAATGACATACTATCTTTTCCGTACTAGAAACATTAATTTTATTATTAAAAATAAAGTTTTATTTTATTTATGTTGATCCTTTAGGGTTTCATTTGTGTTTGGGAAATAAAGACATAAAACCTTTGGAACCAAACATTAAGGAAGAATGAGGAAGATTGAGAACAGGACAGAAACTGCACCCTCCCTGCTTCTCCCCCCCCCCCCCCCCACCTACTTTGGAATCTGACTCTGAGGGTAACTGTGATGGGGTTTGTTAGTTCCTTAGCACAAAGGAAATGCCCACTCGGCCTTCACAGGCCCCGCTTCTAGGTGTAGGCTGAAAATACTCCCAGTTTCTGGGAAGAGGAGAGGAATAGTGACAGAAATGTACATGGAACAGAGAAAGGGAGGGCAGATTGTGTCTGGACCATTTTAATCTTTTATTTAGAGATGAATTCGGACTGTACTGTCCCTGGTGACTGTGGAGGTAACAGAGGGCAGTGGGAATTAATGTTGGTTCCAGAATCTTACTGCCTCCCACCCCCACCCCCTTTCCATCACCTCGGGCTCCTCTGAGGACCTTTTAGAAACACAAAACCATCTCGGAGGGGAGTGAATCAGGGTGGGCAGACCTCTGCTGTTCTGTCGTCAGATAACAGGGCTGAGTTTAACACTTACAGAAAGATGCCTGTGCCCCAAAATGGTGAATTTGGAGCTTTTATAAACTGATTTGGAAAAGAGTTTGCTTTGGAAGGGAGGAGGATTTTATCAGTTTTTAAGAAGCATCTGGAGGCGGTTTACAGGAAGGTTTATAGGAAAGGTCGTCGAAGCAGCATTTAGGTAGACTCACTGGGGGGAGATGGAGCATTTGTTCAGGCGGTTTGACATTCCGAAGGACCAAAGCATTCAACAGTGGCCGGGTTTCAGCCGTGTGTTTTCTAATCTCCTTATAGAAGGCAGTGTAAAATCAATCTCGACAGACGAGTGAGAGCTGGTGGAGTCTAAATTCTATTTTCCAAAGCCAGAGAATTCATAACAATGGTAGGGTTCCTTTTTTTTCTTTTTTCTTTTTTTAAATTTCAAATGGAAAAGTATCCTCAGAACGCAAGGCAGCAATTGTTTTTTAAAGCGGTTATTTATTATTTCCTAGAGAGACTGGTTAACTGTAACGTAGATGTAACAAAATAATGAGGCGAATGAACCCTAACTGCACATACTCTTGACAGAAATGAAATGCACACAGCATTGGAGCAGGTGAAGTGAAGCATTGTCTATCAGGGCTGTTTTTCTTGGCTGCATCTCAGATTGTGTGGGGGATCCTAACCCCAGGCACAATAGCATTCATAAACAGCCCAACATTGCTGCTCTTTCTCTAACGACACATAAATACTCATTTTAAAACGAAAACAATCTTATTAAATACCATTCATTCATATCTGGATTTACAGATGCTTGTTATGTTGGAAAACCTGAACCCAGTATAATCCTTGCATCCTGAGAAAGAGAAAGGAAATAGTGGGTTGGAACATTGCAAGGTCACAGTAAACAATGGCTTCCAAATGCATGGAATCAGTTATTTTTATTCTGTAGTTGGATATTTTGAGGATCAGGATATCATTGCTTTCTTTTTTTATATAACAAAAATTCAAACAAAAGAATTTATATGTAGATGGATATAGATATATTTAAGGGGTAGGAGAATTAGAGGGGTTATTATCACAAATAGTTTTTATGGGCGGATCCAAAGGTTATCTGGATTTTGGCTTTCCCTATTGTGACAAAGTGCATTTTCTAAAGCCCAGGATGGTTAATTGACAGGTCAGGTGTCCATGCACTAACAACAGTGATTCTCCTTGGATTATTCAAATTAGGATACAAAATTGAATGATAAAGACGCTGACTAGGCTAGTCTAATCACCACACCCAGTTTTGTTTTTTTTTTATTTTATTTTATGGAAACACAAGGCTTTTCCAATCCGGTGGCCATTGCCCTTCTGTTCCCCAACACCCTTTCAAAATCACAATCAGATCCATTGCTCCCCCAAATCGAATATTAATATAATTTGAGTTCTTGGTGGAACCACCATCAGGACTGCAATGCCCCGCAGCTGAAATAATATTTAAAATAGAAGGGATTTGACATTTGAGAAGTCAGTGGCTTGAAATACCCAGTTGTACTTAGCTAATTCAGTCCTTAACCTCTGGTTTCAAATAAATCAATTACAGTCGATTCCACTTCAGTTCAGAAGTGCACAGGGTTTTAGTTAATTGAATACATTTTATTCACTTGGTAGGAATATTCATTTATCAAAATTCCAAATTTAATGGACATTTCTTTACTACGACTCAGGTTATGTGAGACTGCACAATCAGATCAAATTTGCCCTGGTTTCCCTAAATCCTGTTTAAAATCTTCATTTCACCACTCTTTATGGAACAAGGTCTTCCCATTCATTTCTCTTTCTCAATCAAAAGAAAATTCATAATAGTTCCACATCAGACAAGAGAGAAGCTATCCCCACAGAAAGAAAAAAAATCAGATGTGGTCATCAGTGTTGTGTGAAGTTTAAATAGGTTAAGAACAGAGCTGGATTAATTAAGCTTTTTTTTTTTTTTTTTTTTTTTTTTTTTAATATTGACCTGAAATTTAAAGAAGAATCGCGCATGGTTTCCATTAGAACCGCAGTCTGCTGCAGCTGACAGGTATGACAGCATTCTGTGGTCTTAGAGCCCTGGGCCCCTTTCTTAACCCTCTCACTTCCTCAGCCCATCCCCACTACCTTCACTTTTTGAGAAGTGCTTGAATAAATACCAAATAGTTAACTGAAAGCTGTATGGCTCATCGTGCCCAGATGAAGTCGTGCTTTAAACAGATATTGATGTATGCAGTGTTTTATATTTATTGTTTGTAGCATCCTGCTGGCAACAGCTTACTGTTTGGAAAGGAAAGGGGTTAATTAGCGTCATTATCAATCACTAATGCTTGCCTAACGTGTCCAAAGAATAATCAAGTTAGAGGACGGCATGAAGCCAACAGCTGCTTCATCCCAGTTACAGATCTCCTCTGAAGCCTCTCAGTTATAGGGAAGGGAGGGAAAGCGGGGAAGGACCCTCGTTGCTTGGAAAAAAGGGCTATAAAAATCGGGTGAACTCACTTGAGGTCCGAGAGGCAGAAAATGCAATGTAAATAACCAGTGTTTTCATTTTCAGAGTTACAGGTACAGTGATGGCTGCGGTCCTGGGGCCAGAACACCGAAATTTCTTCTTTAGTTTGTTTGATTTTCCAAGTTGGGTCTTTGAAGAAACACATCTATGTTTCCCTATTGCTTAGTGTTCTGTGAGCGAAAGAAATGTAAAATGCCAGGAGAGAAGAGAACAAAGTAAAACCCACACATAACACAGACAAACGCAAGTCAAGTCAACTCCTCACATCGCCTCACCTCAGAAGAACAGCACAGCTTGGGCAGGTAATAAGATTTCTCACACCTCTGCAGCACTTCTTAGGATGCTCAAGGATATTTTTCTTTGGGCAATTCAATGAACAATCCTTTTTTGTATTAAACGTGGTGGCTGCACAGGAATGCTATCTCCATCTTCTATTGTCATTACTGGCCTTAATGATACCATCCTCTTTGTGACACAACAGTGGGAGAGACACTGAAGATGTTTGACCCTGTTGTGGGTTTTTCTGAGAAGCTTGTCTTTGAATACCATTTTTTTTTTTTTTTTGCCAAGTTAACCATGAGTGAGAACTAAAGACCCCATTAGTGATCAGAGTTTATTCAACTGCATTTCTGGAGGCAGGGATGAATTAGTCTGTGGAGGAGGAGTATTTATAAACAGAGAGCAGTTGTATGATTGAACCAGACAGATTTCTTTCTAGGAAAGCAGTAGCCCACACTCATCTTTGCCCATGTGAACATAGATGAGAAACATTCTTAGTCAAATCAACACCATCAGAAAAATCTCCCACTAAAGAAGTAACTGATGTTTCCCATTCAGAAGGCAAAGCAGCCATCCTAGTGGGACAGAGAAGGATGTAGGAGTGGAAAAGTATAACTCATGTATACAGGGAGTTCCTATGTTCAAAAAGTAATATTTTTTAACAGAGATTTTTAAACTAAAAGTTGAAGCCTTATGACTAAACTTCAAGTGTTATCCGTAAACTGTCCTTTTCATCTTTGATGCCTCAGAAGGACAGCACAGACCCAATTTTGCTTTCACAGAGAGACATATTTCTTAACAGAAAAGAATGCTTAGCATATTGTTGGAGAAGAAATTTACCTTAGAGAAGAAGGAAACCCTGGGAGAAGACATTTCCAACAAGAATACTCAGGATACTGGATACACACGAGAGGGGATCTTTCCTTCCTTCTTTCCTTTCACTCCCTCCCTTCTTTCCTCCCTCCTTCCCTCCTTCCTTCCTTCCCTCCTTCTTCCTTTCCTCTCCTTCCTTCCTTTTTCTCTGTCCTTCCTTCCTCTTCCTCTTCTTTGTTTCCGTTTTTCTCTTGTTTTTCATCTCAAGATGAGTCTGGTGGTCTTGGGGGATCATTATAGAATTACTTTGACTTTCCACACTAAGGTTCCTTTAGAGGTGGACATATTTTCAACATCAGGGTAGTAATTTTATTAGGGGACCAATTCCAAGCTGTATGTTTGCAGGTCATCGTTATTGTCTGGGGAGAGATTATGTCCGCTAAATTCCAATGACTTACCCTGAGCACAAACCCTCAAACTGAAGGTGGAGTCCGCAGCGTTTCAGTGGGCGGTGCTGCTGTCCCCACGACCGGCCGGAAGCGGTTCCCCACCAAGGCTGCCCAGCATCTGGGCGCCAAACTCCCCAGCGTTCTCTGGAGTCGTTTACTCTCTTCGCCCTTTAAAAATCCCGCCCATCTGAGGAAACACAAACACACGTGTGTGTATGTGTATTTATTGTTATTTACATTTGAAGTGTCTGGTCAAACTAAATTTGGCTTGAAAGAATCCCCCTTGCCCACCCCCAGGCACTGAGTTAATAATGCTAGATCAAATTTCGGTTTGCTTTGCCAGCTACCAAATCCTATTTCAGGACCCCCTTGCTTTTTCTGGAGCCCCCAAGTCTGGGCCAAGCCTTTGTCCACACCATAGATTGGCTCCCAGCGCAGGACCCGCGCGCCCGCGCCCCGGCAGTGTCCGGAAACACCCCAGCGCCTCTCGAATTGGCAGCCACACGCAGATCGGTAGGCAGCCTGGAGTGGACTGTGCGTGGAGCCTGGGGTGCAGTCCCTGGCACTGGAGGGAAGACTTCAGAAGCCTTCCTCCGTGGGAGGGCAGCTCCCACAATTGGGTTACCTTCGGATGCCCAAGCACTTGGAGCCCAACGACATTCTGGGCCCAACGACCTTAGCAGCGGGAAATGCTACAGGGAGCGCTAGGTTACTTATTTAGGTCTCTACAACCAAGCAAGGGGCTTCAATTAGGGTGACCAGTGATAGAAGCTTTGGATGCCCTCCTCGCCAGCTCAGCCCATTTGCACGGCTGGGCTCCCCTTCCTGTTCCCAGCCCTCTTTCCTCCTTTCCCCTCCCGTGTTCCTCCCAGTTCTCACCTTGCTCCCGCTCTCCTCCTCCGAGTTCTCTCTCCTCCCCTTCCCAATCCTCCCTCCCTTCCTCGAGTCCCTCTTTCCTGTCTGCCCCACCCTCCCACTTTTTTTGCTCTTCCCTACTCCTTTCCCTCCTCCCCTTCCCAGCCCTCTCCCTTCCTCTTCTACCACCTCCCCCTCCTCTTCCTCCCTCTTCTCCCTCTACTTCGCCCTCCACTGCAGCCTCCCAGCCTACTTCCCTCTTCTCATTCTCCCAGCCTTCTCTCCTCTCCTCTGCTCTTCACCTCCTCAATCCTCTCTTACATCCT
>RJWH01000373.1:93463-108356 GCA_004363575.1 Solenodon paradoxus
AAAGCAAAGAAAAGAAGAAGAAAAAAAATCGCCACGACTTGGGGGCGGAGGCGGAGAGCGGGCTTCGCAGATCGTTGATATTCCGGGTCCAGCCGCTCTCCGCGGTCCCATTCTCTGAGCTCAGCCGGGGGGAAGTGTCGCCCCGGGCCAAACATATGCTTCTTTCTGCGCTAATCCACCTTCAGCGTGGAGGCATAATTGCTGGAGTGTCCATGGATTCGCGGCGCTTTGTCCCTCGCTGGCTCCCATCAGCCCCGGCACACGCCATTTCAATCAAATCTTTTCAGAAAACTGTCTCCTTTTATCAAGTCCCAGCCCCTGCGAACGTCCAAGCGGTTAACAAAACTCCCTCCGTGTCCACCACTGCCCCCTTGGAGCGGGGGGCTGCTGGGATGGGGACAACTTTCTTGGAGTCAGCCTCAAAGAAGCGTGTGTGGGGGAAGCAGGGGGCAGCCAGGGGTGGCCTAGAGACTGGGAGACAGAGACAGAGATAGAGACAAAGAGATAAAGAGAAACAAAGAGACAGAGACCTGGAGAAACTGACAGAGACAGAGATTGAAGAGAAGGGAACAAAACACACCCTTGGCATCTTAGACCCAAACATGCCTTTTCTTAGACCTTGGTGTGGGAATATTGGACAGGAAATGTCAAAGGTCAGTCAAACGGAAAACATGTTTCATCTCAGTTATTGCTTTCTTCGAAATGACACACATCAGTGACCCCTGTGGATGTTTTGGGTGGTCATGCAGTGGGACAGGAGGGCAGCAGAAGCCAGCTCAGTCATGCTGGATAGGCTGGGAAAGTAGCCCGTGACCGTGTCTCTTTCTCAGAAGCTCCCACAAATCACACCTGGTTCTGGGTTCCACGGACAATCCAATCCCTCTCTTGCTGCAGGTGACAGGCACACAGAGTGGATCTGAGCCTCTGCCCTGTGGTAAGGCCCTCTTGGTAAATGTAAGGAGGTAGGTCTTACCCACTCCTGACCCGATGTCTTGACTGGTCCCAGCTTCAGGAGAAAACGCTTTCACTGCTTAGGAGAAAAAGAAAGAGGGCGTGACAGAGTGAGCATGAACTCCGAAAAAAGACCTGCGAAGTAGATACAAAACTATGTTTGATGCAGTGTGAAAAACACTGAGGGAAAATGCAAAAGATGAAGCTTTTGTGTAGCAATTATTATGCAAATACACCCAGAGAGGAGACTGTAGTTCTATTATCAGAACACAGCTTTGCTGCTTGTTTATAAAATGAGAACGTCAGAGTAATGAACAGTTTTCTTCAAATCCCAGATCATTTCCTATGGAGACCTAGTTCAGGGACTTAGGTTGTTTTCCTTCTGCAACATTTTCTCACATGTGATCAAGGAGAAATGTGATCTAAATGGACAGGAGCAGTGGCTCTGCCAGCGGCCTGGATGGTGGAAATTCTCTGGGGTTTGCTGGTGGTTCCTCTATCCCTACATGACTAAGGAAGATGACAAAGCTCCTGAATGTCAGAATGGCCCCCACTCACATGCACCCTTCAGTGCTCACCCGACTACCTTGGTCCATGACAGATAACATCCTTGATGTCTCCTCCATTAAGGCAGTAGATGAGCCAAAGTCACGGTCACTGCTGAGGTCCAGATGTTTTAGTCAGACCTCCTCCCAGAGCACAGTTTTAAGGGACTGGAAATGTGCTGCTGAGAGCCCTCTGAAATGTTTTTACTATGTGGTGGGAAGAGATAGGACCATCTTGAAAACTGGAAAATGACAGCCTTCAGCTCAGTAGTTTCCTCTCTTGAGAACAAGACATTACTTTATTATGGAAACAGAGCACTTAAGAATGGACAAAATCCTTCAAAATTTAAGCCACTAAGTTCATTTGGGGAAAGTAAAGGAGAATAAATTTTGTTTTCATTCATTTGCTTATATTCTTTTTGTAATTCTAGAACAAAAGGACACAGTAACACCAAACATTCCTCTAACTCTCTTTTCGTCCATTCAATAAGTGGTGGAAGGGGGAGCGAATTCAGAGGAACAGTAGTTTTGGGAAGGAGAAAGACTAAACTCTACACACCAGGATGGTCATGGCTTCGAGAACCCTCCCATGGGGAGACCATAAACATTGTTGGTGCAACTTTATAGTTCATTCACATCCTCCACTACCAGTGGATGGAGGGCTCCAAGAGAGAAGGTTCCAGGGAGGAGAGCTGTTTTCTGGAGTCTCAGGGAGCATGGGAGTGTTGAGTCCTAATCTTGAGTTTGTTTTTGCAAGTCAAAATGGTCAAGAAATTCTGTGAAATTCAGAACAGTGGGAACTGAGTGAGTTTCTGTCTTGCATCATGAGACCCAAGCAGAAGTCTCCAGCATCTGGGTCAGCTAGAACAGATGAGGTGGGGTTGGGGGAGATTTATTGTGCATATCCGATGGAGTCCATATTAGCTATCCCTGAGACTGTACCTATGAAAGGTTCAGGGGCAATAGAATAGAATAAAGTTCTGAGTAGGAAATCTAACATGAAAATAGCTTATTAATATGAAGCTCATCCCTAGAGGTTTGTTTTTTTTTTTTCCCCCAAACACTCAGATACAGTGGTCTCTCCAAACACATGAAGACCACTGCTATCTAATTCAGTGGCAGGGCTGGGAAGCAATTTGCTGGCTTGGTTCAGGAGTCAGGAAGAGGGCCGGCAGGGATGCGAAGAAGGGCACTGCTGCTTGAAGTCTGTGCTCCTTAGAGTCAGGCCTTAGTGGGGGAGAAGCCACCTGCTGGTATCTGAAGAGCAGTCTGAGAGGAAGGAGCCAACTCTGCAGGGAGATGCCCATGACACTCTTGGGGCTGGGCAATCTTTGCTATATCCACTAAGTATAACTCCCAACCCTTGGAAGTTAGTGCCATGCGAAGAAATCAAGTCACTAGTCTGAATCAGATGCTAGAGCCACACAGGAAGGAAAACTCAAAGGCGGGGAGGAAAGAATTCTTGGAGGAAACAAACTCAGAGAATCCTCCTGAATTTCCCTCCCACCCATCTTCTTCTCCTCCCCACCCCCACTGAGCATTTTGGCCGAACTTAGCGTTTCTTTGTATATTTCCCTCCTTTGCTGAGAAAACCTTAAGAACCTTCTACTAGGCTTAGATTTAACCACAAGCCTTGCTGAATCTGGCTTATGAAAACCAGACTTCTCTGAGAGACGGGTTTTCTGGCAGCAATTAGTCTGACTTTTCTTTAACAAAATTCTTTGTAATGCCATTCAAAAAATGGGTGGGTAGGAGTTTGTGGCAGGGAGTGTGTATGTGGGTGGGTGGGTATGGGGGGGTGGTTGGGTGGGGGATGGTGTTACAGAAGGCCAATTTGTATGATTTGGTGGGGGAAAAAATCCCAATGCTGGCACATTAACTTTGGGAGTTGTGAAATATTTAATTAGTTCACTGGTTGGGATCCTATTAAAACTGGTCTATTTCTGAAGAGTGGAATTCTGCCTGTTCCTTTCTTACGTGCAAAGTATAATACAGTACTGCTGTCTCTCCCAGCCACTGAATTATTTCAGACCGTTTACTAAAGCGATTTATCTTTAAAATCGGGATTGCCTGGAACAAATGAAAGAAAGATCCAATTAGTGGATGGGCCTCGGTAGAGACTCCACGGGTGGATGGAGGAGTGGGATCAGGAGGAGGGAGGTTACATGGCCTCTCCTCTTATTCAGACTGGGGTGGGGGGCAGCTACACTCCTAGAAGTGCCTGCCCAGTGCATCATCCCCCACCCCCAGTTTTTAAAAAATCCTGGCCCACAACATAAACAACAAACAAGAGGCCTATTCATTGAGACTGCAGAGCCACCTTCTTCTCCTGGTTATGCAAATACTAAATTGAATCAACCGGCTATAGCGTTCAGCCCATTGCTGAAATATGATAGAAAAAAAGTTGAGTAGTCCAAGGAAATTGATTCCAACAGTTCATTTTCAGTCGGTGTAGATGTCTGTGTCTGAAGGTGGAGACACAAACGCATCTTGTTAAAGTTGTGGCTACCGTTTGGAGAAGCAGCCTGCAGTCTGGGGCGACCCCTCCCCGCAAAGAGATGAGATTTTGAGCCATTAAAGATGCCACTCAGGACACGCTGGGTAGCGGTCCCTGGGGGAGGAAGCCTCCTCTCTGAAATCGCCTTCATTCTGGTTTCCCCGCTGGTTGGTAGGACGGAAGACCCGAAGGCCTCATTTAACTGAGAGCCCATCAGGGACCTCAGAGCCGTCAGTTCTCGCCTCCAGCTCTGCTGCGGGGAAGGAAGCACCGTGGAGGCGGCCCAGGACCCGCTGCCGGCGGAATGTGCGCTCCCCTCCCGTCCTGGACCCGGGGCGCAAGGACTGTCTGCAGGTTCCCCGGAGCCTGGTCTTGTTTCCGAATCAGGGGATGCCCTGGGCACTCCTTATTTTAAGTCCCCGGGAGAAAGGCCTGCAAGACCTCAGTTTCCCGAATGCAGCGACTGAAGTGGGAAGTTTCACTCCATATTCGGGCAGTCGAAGTAGGGGCCCACAGAATGCCGGGTGTAGAGGGTCAGCCTCTTTCCTGTGGCCCAGGAATGTTCCCCTGCGCAGAATCCCGGGTAGAGCCCAGGAACCTGCTCCAGTCCAGAACAATGAAGCCAGGACCCGGAGCTGGTTCTCCGACATCATCTCTACCTTAAGCATCATCTAAAAAAAAAAAAAAAAAAAAAATCTAATCTTTCTGTAAATCCAATACATCATTTCAATAAGAATGACTTCACTTTAATAAAGATTTAATACGTTAAATCTGTCTTTGTCGCTGATTGATGCTTCTTTGTCTTGAAAACGATTTGGGTTTTACTGATCAAGAATTTGGGGGTGGAAGGAAATGCCTTAATTCAGTCTGGGGTTGTGATTATTGTTTGATAACACTTCCTGAGGAGAAGAAACCCCGCGTGCGCACTGACACGCGCGTTCACACACTTGCTGGCTTTTTCTGCCCGGGCTGCCCCCGAGCAAACCTAGAAAGCGCCTCTGAAGTGCCCCGGACGTGGGGGACCTGGTTTGAGTTGGGGAGGGGGCGCGGACCGGGAGGGGGTTGCGGGGTGAGCGTCTGTCGGAGAATCATTTGCCCTGAATCACAAATTTTCACGGCTTAAAAAGAAAAGGTAAAGCTAATGTCTGACTCAATTAATAAACATGGTAATTTCACACCCGGAGAAGGACATAATTTTATCCCCACGCCATCGGCGCCATCACAAAGGGTCAGGACGCAGCTGCGCGAAGCCGGGTCATTACGGAGTCGCGGCGCGGCCCCGCGCCCGGCCCCGCGAGCCTCGGGGCGCTGCATGGCTGCGGGCGAGGCCGGGGCTTCTCCCGATAAAGGACTTACCGCGGTGCGGGCCAGCAGCGTTGCAGACAGGAGTAATCAGCTCGCAGACGTGGCGCCCGCCGCGACCCCCTCCCCGTCATTTACTTTTTTAAAAAATAAAAGATAAAACCAGCGAACACCCTCTCCCCATCATCGCAGTCTTTTTCTCTTCCCTTCTTGGGTCTTTTTATAATAAAACCACGATCCATACAATATCGATAACACATGCATGTTTTTATTTTTTAGAGGTAGTATTCGATTCGTTGTCAGGAAAAACCTATTGTATCTGTAAATTTCAGGACAGTTGTAGTTGATAAATTTCTAGTGTCAAGATTTGGGGCCAGGAGCTGGGAGACAAGATATTAGCTTCAATCTCATAATCTCTTAATCACATTACACTTTAAGTGGGCATGTGTAATTTCACCCATCAATGATTTATTTAAGCATTTGGAGCACAATTACTTGTCTCATACACAAATACTGACTGGAGCATTGTTTGCCAGAAAGAAACCCTGAGATGTAAGAAAAAGAACATAGCTTTTGCGTTCCATTCTGTGTCCCACCTCCGAAGCAAAACTCATCTGTGATGGAGACCTCAGGGCCCTTCTCCTCAAAGGAAGGGCCCAGAGGCAAATCCCCCTGAATCACAAGGGGGGCGTCCCCCCTTTTCTAAGTTAAGATTTTTAAGATCTTCAAAGCTAAAATAAATGCCCATTAAATAGCCGAATGCAAATAGGATGGAGCCGGGCAGCTAAACACACAAAGCCTATCTCACATAAAACAAAAGCATGATTGATGGCAGCCCCGATGCTCGTGTGTTTGGAAAAAAAAATATACTTGTCCAGTCTCCCAGGTGTCTAAATTATTGAAGAGTGATGTGCATATTTCAACGGGAGAAGGTGGTGGAGGGTAGGGACCACGGCCTGTGTGGTGAAGGCCACAAAGCGGTGTGTTTGAATCTGGGACGATCCCGTACAAAGCCTTTAACACATTCTCCTCTGGGCTGCCGGGGAGGTTTCTCTGACATGATGGCTCTTGGGTAAAGGGTTAGACTGCGACTCGCCGTTCTCCGCTAGCCCTCTCTAAGGCCGGGGGTTTCAAGCCTGGGGCGGGGCGGAGAGCCTGGCTCCCGCTGCGCAGGTCTCAGAGCGCCCAGGGTTCCGCGTGCCAGCCTGCCCAGGACCGAGAGGCCCGTGGGTCAGAGACTCGCGTTCTCCAAGTAGGACTCTGCCAGGGCCGAAGCCTGCTGGAGGAGAGCCCCGGGGTTCTGGTGGGGGGCTCTTTGTCCTGGGACGCCGGTTCGCGGCCTCGAAATGAGGCGCCTTGGTGGAGGAGAGGGCCGCTCCGACGGGTGGGGCTCAGGCCTTGCCGGCAGAGAGGGAGCCGGGTTTGGGGAGCCCAGGTGAGCCCCTTCCGCCACGTGGTGGGGGGGGTCACTAAAGTAAGGAATGATAAAAATAAGTGGGTGATGGGAGAACTTCGTTGTATCTTATGTTAAATCTAGGAAGGAAACATTTGAAAATAAACAGCATCTCCTCTTTTTAGCTCTTTCACTGTGCTCCTCCTTCTTTGTCTAACCCTGTTAATCTGCCCCCCTCCTTCTCTCTGCTTTTCCGGTCCAGACTGTGCCCTCCCTCCTTGTCCTCTTCATCCCGCCCCTATAAATAACATTGAAAGGATGGCCCCCAGACCCTCTTGCTCTCTGAGGGTGTGTCTGCGGTGTGGCATTTGGCTTTGCCGCCTTTTGACGACTTGGAGAACCCGAGTGCCCCTTTCCTCTGGGCGCGGATGGCGATGGTCAGCCTTTCTCACACATCAAATCTTGACCCCAAACTTGAATCCACCCTGCTGCTCGAGACAGTCTGGGGGGATTCAGAAGAGCGACGACAAAGAGTAATTACATATTAGGAAACAAAACAATAATTACACCACCAAGTCGACACACCAGTCAGCGAAGCAGAGTCGCCGGGGTTGGAAACAGTTAGCCCCGCGGCGCCCGCGCTGACTCAGCAAACCCTGGGAGCCCGCCGCGTCTACACCCGAGGCGCCAGCGGACTCTCCCCGCTTTAGTAAGGCCTGATTTGGGAGCTGTCTGGCAGAGACCACACCGCAAGCACCAAGTACGCGGGGTGTTGGTAATTGTATTTTTGTCAGAGTGGACCCAGATTCGAGTTTGAACGGTTGTTTTACGTTCAGCCTGTGGAGCAGGCTGCGCCGGTCCCAGCACCTGTCACCTGTTCCTTGGTGACTTGGCAACGCCTCCAGGCCTCTTACTCCCCAAGAGTCGGGTCGCCGAGCCTGGAGTTCTTCCCAGCTCGAGGCGGGTTTACTGGGCCCAGGGGGACCGAGCGCCCCTGCCCCAGGCCCGCCGCACTAGCTGCGCCCCCTCCCTTTGACTAGGGGAAGCTTGGACTCAGATTTGCTCCTCGGCCCCTGAGGGACTGTGGTGTCCTCCGATTGTCCTGGTACCTAAGTGGAGGATGGGCGAGGAGTTTGTGGGGCGACCGCGGAGAGCAGGCGTCTCCCGCCGTCGGATGGAGACTGCCAGGTGCCCGGGCCACCCCACCCCCACGCCCACCCCTCCGCTCTGACAGTGGTCCCGGGGTGAGCGTGCTGGAGGCATCTGGGCTTGAAACTCGGGAGTATTTTCAGAAAGCTGAGCTCCTATGGCCTTCAAGCCTGTTTTCTTGGAGTCGGAGCCTGCCTGGAAGGTGGGCGGCCTTGAGTTGGGACACCCATGCGCTGTTTCCCAGGGGGCGTCGAAGGCGAGAGCTAGGTTGGGGACCGACCTGGCACCCCCAGCTGGGAGGAGCTCGGAGTATCCTTTTGGACCTAGGGGTGCACTGCTCGCCGGTCCGGGGATCAGCGGTATGCTCCCTGTAGCCAGCGACACCATCTTCAAGCGGCAAGGAGTCAGACTTGGGCCAAGAGGGAGGAAAGGCCGAAGTGACCCAGAGTGGGTGCCTAGGAATCTGAAAAGCCGGCGGGTGTAGCCCGGCCAAAGCGAGGTCTAGCGCCGTCTGCAGGGCTAGCCTTGTCTAGTGGGGACGGCTCTCCTTTCATCCCCCAGGGCTCATGGAAGGACAAAGGACCCATAAAAAAAAAAACCCAACAACAACAACAAAAAATCAGCTTGACCCCCAAAAGAACACTGTTTAATGAGGTGGAAAATTCTTCCACACAAATTGCTTTTTCTACTACTTTATGAGAGTTCATAAATGTTAATGAAATCCAGTTACCAAAAAGTAGCATACATCATTGCTGCTGAAGGAAGGCAGAGGAAGGAAGGTGGTGGTTAACGTACAGTCATAATTAAAATAACAGAGCTGCAACAATGGCCGTTGGCTAATATGGTTGGAGGCCTTGTCCACCGCGGCTGTCCCATCCTGGCTGGCCACCGGTATTTCCCTGGACAGGCACCATGGCAGCACCACAGCACCATCTGAGAGGCCAGAAGCTGGTGGATCAATCACAGTGAAAATAAAAACGTCATGCTCCTCTGTTGCTTTGCTTTCGCAACAGAATGCTTGTTAATGAGGCAAATGTCTTCAACATTCATGGAAAAGGAGAAAAAAGGAAAAAAGGATTCCAGTGGAAATGCCCATGAGAAGAGGTGCGGATAGGTTCATTCTTCCATAGCCTTCAACCCATCATTGCTTTTCCTTTCCTTTCTGCATTGCACTGTGAGCTCTTAGAGTAAGCAAACTTGTTCTGATATTTCTGCCCTCAGCCTCAGCCCAGCGTTTACACATAGTAGGTGCTTAATAGGTGTGTGAATTCAATAACTGAATGATTGAATGTATCAGTAACAGAAGGTTAAGTAACTCAATGCATAAGTTCCTGCATAACATCCGAAGGTTGTCTGAAATGCTCTAGCATTCAATAGTTTCAAGAGTCAACAAATATTTTTGGATAATCACTGTGCGCAGGGAATTTTCTTGGCAGTGGGGAAACAGCAAGTAAATAAAACAGACAAAAAATGGTTTCCCTATGAAGCTTGCATTTTGATTTGGAATGTACTAGTAGATGTATTGTTTAAAATGACTTCCGATTGGGACATGTCCTGGTGGATTCACATTAAGTCCACTGGACTCAGTTCATGTTCATTCCAAGGACCTGGGTTTGCCACCAGGATCAGAGATCAAGATAACACAGCTAAATTCAAATTCATGTGCTTCATCCTCTTCTTTCTTCTTCCTGCCTGTCTTCATTTCTTCCTGCACCTTGCTTTTTTTTTTTTTTTTTAAAGGATAATTTTTTTATTTACCTTTGGGGAAATGCATTAATTTTCACCTTCTAGGTTCCTCTGTATTCAATGAAGTTTAGGAGACAAGATGTGAAGCCCATTGGTGACAGTTATTATCTAAAGACTATTCTTTTTTTTTTTCCTTCCAGCTCCATTGCTGCAAAATAGGAATTGTACATACACAGGGTGAACCACCTAATGGTTTGAATATGTACTTTTATGAAATGGCCACCACATTCTGTCTGATGAAAGCATCCATCACCTTGAATAGTCGCTTCTTTTGTTGTGTGTGACAATACTTAACTACATCCTCTTAACAAATTTCAGTGAAGTTGATGATACAGCCCAGTGTCATTAACAAATCTTCACATTACTGTGTATCAGAGTTGGAGCATGCATTCACTGGCATAACTGAAACTTTGTACCCTTTGGTCAACATTGTTCCACTTCTCCCTCCCCAATTCCTCCTCTAAAGCCCCCAATCTGCTCTACTTCCACTCCTCTAGATTCCACAAGAAAGTAAGTATGTGGTATTCGTCTTTCTGTGTTTGGCTTATTTCACTTAACCCTGAAGAACCAGACATATTGTTGCACTTGGCAGGATTTCTTTCCCTTATTTTTCTTTAAAGGGGGAATAATATTCCATTGTATATCTTTCTTTCTATTTTCATCTCTCTGGTATATTTAAATATTATGCTTTTTTTTTGTTTGTTTTTTTACCTTTTATTAAACACAAACTAAAGAAAGGTAAGGAAAAAATAATAAATAAACTCCCTGTACCGCATGATCCTACCCTCCCACCCCCTCCTCTTCTGGTAATCTTAGTTTTGTTGTCAAAGTTCAATGATCTTTTTTCATTTTATTTTATCAGTTCATTTGCATTGCTTCTTTGCATTGCAAATGTAGATGATATCATTCAACAGTTCTCTTTCTCCTTCTGACTCTCCTCAGAAAAATACCCTTGAGTTTTCTCCCTGTCCCTGTGAATAACAAGATATCACCTTTTTATGGCTGGGTAGTATTCCATTGTGTCTGTGTTTAAATACACATATATACATCATACTTCTTTATCTATTCATCTCTCCTTGGGCACTTAGGCTGTATTTATATCTTGGCTATTATAATAGCATTGGAATAAACATAAGAGTGCATGCATGTCTTTCATATTCTTTGGATAGATACCTAGAAGTGGAATTGCTGCATTGCTAGGTAGATCTATTTTTAATTTTTTAAGATACTCCATACTGTTTTCCAAAGTGGCTGTACCAACCTACCCTCCCCCCATCAGTGTATGAGATTTCTTTCTTTTCACAGCTACACCAACACTTGTTTCTTGTCTTTATGGTAGAGGCCATTCTCATCTGTAGAAGGTGATACTTCACTGTGGTTTTGGTTTGCATATCTCCAATATCAAGTGATGAAGGACATTTTTTTATTTGCCTATTGGCCATTTGTGTGTCCTCTTTGGAGACGTGTCTCTTGAGAGTCTTTACCCATTTTTTGATTGAGTTGTTTTTATTTTTTTTGTGTTTGGTTGTTGAGTATATACCTTCTTTATATATCTTGGATTTGTTTTAATGAAGGAAAGGAGAGACAAACATCTTTATTTAGTTGTTCGTTTTTGTTTTTTTTTCCTGTTCCTGGCTCTTGAATTGGGGTGTCTGGGCTGTGTATGCTTCACAAGCCGTATCTCAGCTCTCTGATATACAAGGGCATGTCCCTATATATCTTGGATGATGTAGAATGTGCAGATGTCTTCTCCTACTCAGTTAAGTGTATTTTCATTCTTTCACTAGTTTCTTTCATTACACCCACACATACACACACATGTATATTAACCCCCAGTCCCAGGTCTCAAATTTTGATGTGTAAGCTTTATGTGGTCTTCAGCTTATATCACCTGAATCACAGGGTTTCACCCACGTGGAATTCCCCCCACCCCAGGTCTCCAACCTGGGTCCATGGCTTCTGAAGCCTTAGTCAGCTGAACCACAGAGGGCAGGTCACTGCACTTTTTATTTATCTATTTACTTTTATTGAAGGCATATTACGTTTTGACATTAACTTGTACTGAAGTATACATAATATCGCATTTACATCTGCATATAGCACAGTAGGTTTACCAGTATTTACCTTCCCGCACCCCACCCCAACCCCACCTTCATTTACAATGTATCCCCTTTATCCCTCCCATCTCTTTGGTACCTTTTGATTTGCCTTTTCATCCGCCAGTGCTCAGAGTCCTTCGACGGAATATGTTTTGATGAAAGTTGGTTTATATTTCTTAATGGGATCATTTTATCTTATGACTATTTCTGAAGGAGAAAACATTTATTTGCTTTTTAAAATACCTAGGAAAATTTGAATATTTTCTTTTCCCTTTGAGAGGTGCTGAAGTAAAGTCATTTTGACTTTGCATGTATTGCATACTATCACATGTCACTGAAATATGAGTACTAATGCTACCAATAGTCCTTTTTTTTTTTTTTTTAAACCCTTTTGCCTTTTACTATGCTTGGTGCCTAGTAGATGTACCTGTTGAAACTCTCAACAGCTCTTTATAGACTCTTGCTGATATTCTTAATTTTTAAATGAGAACACCAAGACAGAAAGGATAACTAGCTGGCAGTGTCCCATATGGGACCCAGATCCTGCAATGGATCCATAGGACTTTCAGCTATATCATCAAAGGCAATCCATGTGACTTCAACTTTCTTATCTATAACTACAGCTAATACTATTTAGTCTATATTGCCTGCAGTGTGGTGAAAATTAAATTTGATCTATTTGTGAAAACACTTTGTAACTATGGCATGTTCTGTGACTCTAGACAGTACTGATGATGATGATGATGAAGGTGCTGATGATGTTTCTTATCCAGAATAGTTGGTACCTAGTGGCAGTGTTGAGACTGACTGGACTTTAGCTCAGTGGTTGTTTGGGATGTGTGTGGTGAGGGATCTGGTGAAATGAGGGAGTCTGCGCTGCTCAAAATGGGGAAGCATAATTGGAAATGATTTGACTCTTTCTGATAAGGACTCCTGCAGCCTGTGAGATCTCAGTCTGACAGGATGGGTGTCCCAGGTGCCCTGCACACCCCCAGCCTTTCTGGGGAGCACCTCCCTCCTAATTGCAGGGCCCCCTGTCCCACTGTCACTCTCAGCAGCTGGTCCAGACCCAGTAGTGAGAAAGGTTAAATGTTCATTTTTGTGAATGAATTCTTCATGGTGCTTTGAGACAACATAATTACTACTTCCCACACCTTATTGTGTCTGGTAGAGAAATAGTCACAGAGACATCAAACAGGCATCGAGTCTGTCTCCGCCTTCCACACCTGCCCTCCTCCAGGAGAGGGCAAGACCCTGTGGGGGTTTGGAGACTTCACTGCCTGTTCCTAATCATGGCAACACCTGGTGTCATAATGTGGACACTTGGGCAGTCAGTCAAGGAATGAAGAAGCAGAGCTACGAGGAGGCTTCTCGGTGGCAGCCATTCATCTCCATAGTTCATTCCTGTTCTCAGCGTTCCTGCGCTCTTTGCTGGGGATTCAAAAACTCCACAGAGGCGCTTCCAGTCTAGACTAGACAGATGAGTACAGATGTCACTGCAGAACAGGGAGAGGGTCCTAATAAATGCGAGTGGGGTCCGATCAGCTCAGTCTCTTTATTTATTTAAAGGAAAAGTGCAGCAGGAATGAAGGCGAGCAGAGACAGACAGGCAGGCAGAGACAGAAGCTGAAGAAGCACCGTATTTAGTTGTTTATCTTAGTTGTTACTCCAGCCCTAGGATGTGAACCCTGGTCCTTGGGTTGTACGTGAACTGCACCAACTGAAGGAGGCTGATTAAACCACTATTCCATTAGGGCACACCTCATCAGCTTTATACATGGTATCAGATTAAGGAGGTCATTCTCATTTGGGTGATATTGCCCTCAAAAGGGGTAAATATTGGTTCTTTAGGGGCAAAATATCTTAGATATCACAATGGTTTGTGGCTCTCCAAACTCAACCCTATTTGAAAAACCTTATTCGTTTGTATTTAATTTCCCTTGTTAGATAGACTTTAAGTTAAATTTATTTTTTTCTCCTTAGAGGTTGTGATAATGAAAAAAGGGTTGATAACTGCTGAGCTAGATGACTGCCTCCCTAACTCAGACTGTCTGTCAAAGACCACCTGCTCATTTTTTGTGGCTGTTTTGTCCCAAATTCTATCATTGTTTTACTGATAAAAATCCTCCTGGTCATGAGCTTCATACAGAGACCCCCCAGGTCTCATAAAATATGAAAGTGAATTCTCAACTATTTCTCCAATTTCCTGAGAAATTAGTTAGCTACGGAGAAGCATGGGCAATGAGATTTTGGCCTCCGTTTCCTGGTGCCAGATGAAGATGCTGGATAAAAGGTTGATACTTCTAGCAGGAGAAGTTTTGGGCAGATGAAAGTTTATATTATTAATTACAAATAGATGATTATGGAATTAGCAAATGTGTTTCCTTTCACTCATGCAGAGGTTAAGATATCACCATTTAACATACAGAGAAAGAAATAGGTTCCCTTCAGAAGCTTGTAAGTAATTTATTCTTTTGGTTTGCAGTTTTTATCCTTGAGGCTCTCTGTAATTACTGCTTCTCTGTCTTGCCCAAAGCTTAACCTAAGAAATTGCTGAGTCCGATAACTGAGATTTTTGGAGACCGCTTTGGAAGGAATTTTTCACTGTATATAGATGTTTAAGTCGCAGAACATAAGTTGGAAAATGTACCCACAGTTGGACTCTAACAATCAGAAAGGCAAAAATGATGACAATTACCCTGAAACTTGAGTGAAGCTGAGGAAGAAAGGTGGCCTGAGGCGGGATAGGGGATGAAAATGTTCAGGAAAATAACTTTACCTGAAATGGTCTCATTGAAAGTGAATAAAAGAACTTCCTTTTTCTTCTTCCACCGAAGTTTAAAAAGCAAAAATCGCTGCCACCCACAAAGCCGGCCTGGGTGGGTGAACACGCTGTGGGGTGTGGGGTGGGGGTGACGGTGGGGGTGCAGATGCTGTCAGAACCTGGCTGGGGACCGCTCAGGCTGAGAGTGAGTGACTGAGAGGGAGGGGGTGGGTCTGCCCAGATCTTCTCCAACTGCATTTCAATCCCTCTAGGTCAGAGGCTACTACAGATATAAACCTTTATGTATAAACCCCTCTGTGTGAAGTAGCTGCTTGTCCCATGCACTGCGCAGTCACACAGACAAGGACACAAAAGCCATTTGTTAATGTTTCAGACGAGGCTTCAGGGGAGGCCTGAGAAGGCTGACCCACATTCCTCCGGGTCTAA
>RJWH01000373.1:108456-359550 GCA_004363575.1 Solenodon paradoxus
CACTTTAAATCTTGATGTTGAAGTTTTTGGGAGTGAGTGTGTGTGTGTGTGTGTGTGTGTGTGTGTGTGTGTGTGTGTGAGAGAGAGAGAGAGAGAGAGAGAGAGAGAGAGAGAGAGAGAGAGAGAGAGAGAGAGAGAGAGAGAGAGAGAGAGAGAGAGAGAGAGAGAGAGAGAGACAGAGAGAGAGAGAGACAGGCAGAGAGACAGAGAGAGAGAGACAGAGACAGAGAGAGGGAGAGGGGGGAGAGGGGGAGAGACAGAGAGAGAGACACAGAGAGAGAGAGAGAGACAGAGAGACAGAGAGAGAGAGACAGAGAGAGAGATCTGGTGAAGACAGACACAGAACTTACCCAACCCAATGCCAAGCAGACTTCCATCACATCACATGTGAGGAAGACCAAAGAGACAATTTTGTTGAAAGAGAAATAGTTTGAAAGCTCTCAAATATTTCCATATAAAAAAATCTGCAAGTGGTAGCTCTGAGTGAGCAACTCCATGTACATCGGGGTGGGCGCACTGACAGCTGCCGTGGTCCGGTGGGAAGAGAGTTGGATGTGAATGAGGAAGATGAGCAGTTGTTAGATGTGGGCAATCCACCTGATGTAGATGAACTTCCTTTTCCTTGTCTTTGGCGTGGCATACTAAGACACATCTCCTAGATCAGACACAGTACTGGATGCAGATGTTTTGGCACTGAGGCAGCTTTATCTTGATTCGGGAATGAGCTACCACTAAGTGTCCCATGAAGTCTTCATAGTTACTTCGCCCCAAGCATCTGCACTCTGGATTAATGAGACAGCTTGATTGTAGCCTAGATTTCTACTCCTGGACCTGGGTCTCCTGATGCCAATTTCTCTCCACAAAACTGCAAGGCACCCCTACAGATGACATCTAAGACTGTTAAGTCTGTGGTGATGATCTTCCTTCATCCAACCCCAAATTGCTTCCTTGTGTTTTGTTGCTTAAGTGCTTCCAAACACCCACGCTTTGGCTACTCTTCTCTACCTGCTGTGAAGATATCAGGCACACATAGGATGTCTCCTTGTCTTTGCTCAGTCTAGAATGTCATTCCTCCCACTTAGAAAATGAAACCTTCTCTTATCCTTTAAACCCAGCTGACACATTCATCTGTAATCTCCTAGACAGAGTCATCTTCTCTTTCACTTTCCATAGCATCTTCTTACAACTTTATCTAACCCTATTTAACCCTACTCTGACCCTACCCTATTCTAAGCTTTGTCAATAACCTCTGAGAATTTCATTATTTGTTAAACAAGCCGATCCTATATGACTGGACTAAAGTTTCTCATGACAATGCTGTGCAGGCTTTGATTTCATTGAAACCCTGTTACTAAAGGATTTATTAGTCTAAGAGGGATATACTCTTGTTCTACTTTGTGTTGGGTTAGTTCTGTGTCTATTTCTTCACCAGATGACAAGTATATTGTTGGTGGGGCCCATGCTCTCTTTACATCTGTTTTCTCTACAGTGACCGGCAAAGAGCTTTGCATACATTAACAACAAAGATAATGTAGGTTAATATGATATGTTTCATGAAGGTTTCGATCTTCTGACGTTGAAAACATTAAACAAAGGTAATCAAATATGATTTGGGAATGGGTATACTTAGAAGAAAAAACATGTGATGAAATGGATTTCTTTGCCTATGAAAATTCTCTCCGACTTTTCAATTTAATAAGAGATCTTTAACGAAACCAACCCACCACTACTGATAAAACAGCCCTGTGTAGACTTTCTTTGTCAGTGAAGACTTGTGCTAAGTTTTCCTGTCAGGTTTTCTGTGAGCAGAGAATCCATAGTTAACTTCCTGTCTCCCCGAACCTCCTCCAACTCCGTGTTCTTACCAGCCAACAACTTAACTGCTTTTTCATTTTGACAAACGAATAAACTCCTCCAGGATACCGACTCCAGCTGAAATATTGACTGCTTCCTGACCCATGGTCTTTTCCCTGTAGACATTTCCTATGGCTTTCTAGGTGAATGGTGTCATCTGAATTAATGATGAAACCACTCGGTTTTATTGGGTAATTAATAAATGCTGGGGAGGGGGTCTTGGGTGATACATATTTGCTTCTTGCTGTATTTACAGGAGAGAACATACAATGAAGATGAAGGATGCTTTGGGCCCGTCAAGCGACTCTGGGCCGGTGGGGCCTTCCTTCTGATGGCACCAAGGTCACGAGAAGGCGAGGGCTTCTGAGGGCTCTGTAAGCATGCATGCACTTTCCAAGCATTATTTTTCACTTTCCTTTCAATATCTTGGAAATAAAACCCCCAACAAACCTCCCCCAGGCAAGTCCAAGTGCAGGCAGGGAAGTCTCACAGGGGGAGGTTTCAGAATTCACACTGGCTTGCTGGTGATGTAAGTCTTCTACATTTTTAAATGGTATGCATATCTATTTTGTGTATGATGTGAAAAAATCGAAACCTAGGGAAGGAGACACTATGAAAACATTTCTACCCTCTTAGGGGTTGAATTGTGCTCCTCCCCCAAAAGATACATTGAAGGCCTAACTCCTGGTAACTTTTCTGGAAAAATGGTGGTAACAGAGGTGACCAGCTGAAGTGAAGTCATGCAGAAAGTAGGGTGGGCCCATCTTCCCTTGGTGTCCTTATACGAGGAGGGAAGCTTGGAGAGACCAACAGGGAGATGGCCATGTGATGACAGAGCAGAGGTAGGAGTGGCACAGTGCAAACCAAAAAACCCCCAGGGACACAGAGACATGGGAAGTGGGAAGGGGCCAGGAAGGTTCTATGCAGGGTTTAAGCAAAAGCCAGGCCCTGCTGATAACTTGATTTTGGATTTCCAGCCTCCAGAGGCAATCAGTGCTAATGCTTCTCATGGTAATATTTTCTTTCAGTTTAAAACTCAGGCGTGCCCTGGGGGTTAGTGGTGAAGTCCATGGCCTCCAGCAGGTAGTCCACATGCATCCTAAGCTCCAGGGCTCTTGTCCCAGGGCTTTTGAGGATGGGACAGGGAGTGAGCAATGACGATGAACAATTAAACAAAATAAATAAATAGGCACATCCTGGTAGAGTAGTAGTTAGATCAGTTGCCTCTGAAGGAGCAAGACCATATAGCCCTGGGTTCAAGTCCTGGGTTCAGGACAAGCAACCAGTGTGAACAACTGAATAAAAAAATAAAATGAAATACTTTTTCCTCCTCTCTCTTCCTGCCTGCCAGCCTATTCCCTTTCATTCCTGCCTGCACCTTTACTTTAAAAAAAAAACAAACCTGTGTGTTCGATGTTTGAAAAGATAGCACACTTACATGGGTCAACACGCCCCTCCCTCAAACAAAAAGCACCCAAACAGAAAATACCAAAAAAGTGATACAGTCAAAAGGACTCTTTCTCCAAAAAAAAAAAGAGATCTCTTTTATTCCATTCTTCATCTGACTATTTCTCATTTCACCTGACCCTGTCTCTCCATCATGATCATTAATGGTATTAGTTAATTTATGCACGTAAGTAGTAAGATTTTTAGTTCCCCTTTTCGGTAACAGGGGTGATAAAAGTCTATATAGCCATTGATCTCACCTTGCCCTTTTTTTTTTTTTTCTTTTCTGGTAAGAAAATTTCTTTCTAATCATTTTCTCAACAAAAGTTCTCCAGCATGGAACCTAATGGGTGTTCTCCCAGCTCTATGTGAAGGAGGGAGAAAAGTGTCAACTTTGTTAAGTTCACCTCCCCTTTCACCATCAGAACTGGCTTTTTTTGTTAGTCCAGACACTTATGGGCTCATAGGTTGTAGAAGAAATGTTTCAGCCAAGCAGGAAGCTATAGATTCAGAGAAATCAGGGCAGCCTGAGATTCAAGCTTCCAGGCCCCAAGCAGCTTCTTGGGGTTGGTAGCAGTGAGGGGGTGAGTATGGCTCAGGTGGCTTCTGCACCTCCATAGTGTCCTGTGTAGACTCAGGGGGCAGCAGACTACTCAGAGGGCCAGGAGTTCAGACCTCTGCCATCCAATTCTGTGGGCTTCAGACCTGGTTTGAGGAGGAGTGGGATAAGAGAACATGGATCTTGGAGCTGAATGCTTGGGTCTGAATTTCTGTTACCCGCCAGGTGACTTGGCTTAGTCACTCAAACTCTCTAGATTTCAGATTCTCATCTGCAAACTAAGGGTGGCTGTGAGGAGCCAAGAGGGTCTATGCTTGAGTGTCAATACTCTGCCTGGCACTTGCTTATAAGGAGCTGAGGGGATGTTGGGTGAGAACCTCTGCAAAGCATCAGGATGAAAATGGAGAGATTCCCCACTTAGACTGGGTTAGGAAGATTCCCTTTTCCCTAGTGGATCAGTCTCCTCCGATTCTGCAGAGACTGCAGACACAGATATGGAAGATATAAATACACAGGCCAAGCAGATTTGTGTTCATGTTGACCTCAATTAACTTATAAAACATATAAGAAAATATATGCAAGTAAGTACCAATTATTTTCTGTCCTGACTGTTGGTCATTTTTGCCATCTCGATATTGATGTGCTGGGACACATACTCATTCATGTCCCACATCAAGTCATCATCTCTGTCCATTCTGGATCCACTGACCACCAACAGCTTGTCAGTTGCAGTGATTGCCTTTCATTTATTTATTTAAGAGAGGAAGGGCGGGAAGAAGAAACATTTAAGGGAGCTAGAAAGGAAAGAAGAAGGAGGAGGAAGAAACACCTTTACTTATTTAGCTGTTTGTTTTGGTTTTTGATCTCAGACCCAGGTCTCAAACCCAGGTCCTTGGGCGTGTGTGGTTTACACACCAACATCTCAGCTGCCCGAGCCACAAGGGTGTGACCCTTCTTTGTCTTTATTTTTTTTCTGATCCCAATTACCCTTATCAACATCCTTTTTTTTTTTTTTTTTTAAGGAAAGATGCAGTCAGGGACGAAGGTGAGTAGATGCAGACAGGCAGGAAGAGAGGAGGAAGAAGCACTTTCTTTTATTTAATTGTTCATTTTGGTTGCTCCCCCTCATTCTGGAACATGAACCCCAATCCTTGGGATGCAGGACTTCACTCTGGGTTGGAGACAGCAGATCAAACCTCCACTCTGCCAGGGTGCTCCTGTCAGCATCTTTTTATATCACATCTTCTTTATCCCTTCATCTGATGATGTTACTTAAGTAGTTTCCAATTCTTGGCTACTGTAAACAATGCTGCAAAAAACATGGGGGTGCATATATCCGCATGAATTCATCTTCTTAAAAATGAATGTTTATTGAAGTAATTTTGCTTTGTAAAAGAATATAAACCCTTATGTGCAGTTTCCCTATTCCTCAGATATATGTCAATATACCCTCCCTCCACCAAATTACCAAAAGTTCTTCACCATTGCCCAGTGGACCCTGCAACCACTTGCCTCCACCCCTGCTCTGTTCCCTGCTGGTAACCTCAGCTCTATTGCCAATGGCCAAGCATTGGTTTTGTTTAGTCTGTTCCTTTGATTTGTTTCTTCACGTTTCACCTATGAGTGAGATCATCGATATCCATTGTCTTTCTTGTTTTCACTTTGCATAATCCCCTCTAGTTCCATCCATGTTTATTAAATGACAGGATTTAATCTCTTCTAAGGGCTGTGTAGTATTCCATTGTGTACATATACTACATCTTTATTCATTCACCTGATGATGGGCACTTAGGTAATTTCCAATTCTTGACTATCGTAACTAATGTTGCAATAAACATGGGAGTGTATTAGTGTTTTTGTGTCTTTTGGGTAAATAACTAGAATTGGCATGACAGATTGTATGGCATTTCCATTCTCAATTTTTTGAGTAATCTCCATTCTGCTTTCCATGTATACTCCCTCCAATAGTGTAAAAGGGATCCCTTTTTTCCACATTCTTGCCAACATTTGCTGTTTCCAGAATTTTGAATAATAGTCATTCTCACAGGTGTAAGTTTATATCTCATTGCTGTTTTGATTGGCATTTCCCTAATAACAAGTGAGGAAGGACATCTTTTTATGTGCCTAACGGCTATCTGTATGTCTTCTCTGGAGAAATGTCTATTCAATTCTTGAGTATATTTTTTGACTGGGTTGTTTGTTTTCTGTTTTTATATACATCTTGAGTATATATAGTGCTGAGAATTGGTAATATGGCCCTTCGTAAATTCATAAAAATGTTACCCTTTAACATCATCAGCAAGGTGATTGGGGGTTATTGAATTTACTCTGTCTCCTTAGAGATTTTCAAAGTATCACTTACGATTTCAATGCACAATCCAATCTCCATTAAACCAAAATGCAATTGGAGTTCAAATACTCAAAAATTCTTGTACTGAAGTTTTCTTTGCTTCTCTTTTAGAGTAAGAATTATCTTCTTAATTCAGGAAAAGAACTATTGTAGCAGTATTTATTGATTCAACCACTGTTTAGGAATATGCCCTCGTGCCTCAGGTGACTGAGACACTGGTGTGCAAACCCCATACAATCCAAAGACCTGGGTTCGAGACCCGGGCCCAGGGTGAAACCAAAATGAACAACTAAAAGATGCTTCTTTCTCCTCTTTCTTCCTTCCTTCACATGCTTCTTCCTCTTCCTTCATTCCTTAAAAAAATAAAATAAACACTGTTTACCATATGGCCTGCATGTGTCAAACTTCTCAAGAATAATAGCAAAATGAGGAAAAAGCTATTGGCATCTGTGAGAAATAGATTACTTTATATATTTCTAAAGTGATTGTATTTTTGTCTCAACTGATATTTCGTGTTGTCAATGTAATATGTATCTGCCCCTTCGATCCTAAGTCTCGGGGTAATGGAGGCATTTTTATGTTAAGTTCATGTCATGGGGTGAGAGAGTCTATGATGGGGCAGCAGAGACACCTTGGACAAGAGTTAAGCCAAGAATGAACTATGTTTGAACAGCAGTTCTTAGCCTCATGCACACTCTGGTAAAAATAATGCTTAGAGAACAAGTATTTTGGGGTAAATTTGTTGAACTGAAATTGACTCATCTGGATCCTGTTATACCATCCAGTGTACCTTTCTTCATCAATACCACAGGGTCAAAGATTTCATCAATAGCTTTAAAAAAGTCACTTCTCTGCTGTTGAAAATATTCTGCCATCTGTCAATTTTATGAGATAAGGAAGCATTGTGGATGTTTTTAGTGAATGTACGATCTTGTCTTCTTTTTCTTGTGTTTACTTTTCTAGAATTTTGCCAATGAAAGGTGTAGGATTCACTGATCTAAAGTTTACATCTTTTGTAAAATAATATTTTGACTGCATCTTTCAGACTCTCATCTGATTTCTAATACTATTCAAAGGCCACCACCCATTGTTCCATGGTATTTCTTGTCTTGCTTCATCCTTACAGTTGCCTTTCTTCGCTTTTGCCACAAGGCAGATCTGCTCAGTTTTTCTTACCAAGAACACTTGGTCATAAATGCCACTCTTTGGGATAGGACATCAGTAACTATTTTGGAAAACCAGGTAAGGATCTCTAGCAGGATGAAATCAAGGAACCAGTAAAATGGGCCCAATTCTTTGGGCATGGAGAAGAACAACTGAACATTAAACATTCTCTGCCTCTTGCCTTTATGTTGTAAAAGATGTAATGTTCTCAATGTGCAGAAGGGTAAGACAAAACAGCCAAACACTGAGCAACAAGCCTTGAAGAAACCTCCCACCTAAATGACAGATCACAGCAATCAACAAAGAAGTTTATTCTGCACCTGAATGTGTGCTGGTGGAATGTGTCTCTTCCAGACTCTCAAGAAGAAAGCTTTTCAAGTGTGTTGTTATGGGGATAAATACCGCAGGAGAAATGGAAGTGAAAGACATCATCCCTGGGTGAATCAGAAATCACATGAGTCACACATGCTCCCAGACCGGAGGGAGGAGTTCAGGATGTTGCTGAAGGGACCACTCAGAGACTTGGGAAGTGTAGAAGGTGATTGGGTTGTTCCAGCTGTGCTGCTGATGACGGGAACCTGTTTCCCTACCTCACGTCCCTGGTTTCTGGGTTTGGCTATGCACCCTGAGTTTTGTCTGGGGTGAGGCTGCTGTGCATGACGTGTGCAAAGGCAGGAACCCACCAAGTACTTTGCTTAGTGTGTTTTTTCCTTTTCCCCAATTTCAGAATCTCTTCTCTGTATGCTCTAGGCTCCATTGACTTTCCATGATTTGATCTTTAGAATGAATTCTCGTGCTATCCTTTACCCTATTTTATTTTAAAGGAAAGGTGCAGGCAGGAATAAAGGAGAATGGGCAGACAGGCAGGAAGAGAGAGGAGGAAGAAGCATTTTTATTATTATTTTTTATTACTTTAGTTGTATATCTTTGTTGCTCCTCTGGCCCCGGTATGTGAACCTGAGTCTCTGGTGTGTATGTGAACTCTGCTCAACCACTCTTCCTCCTCCAGAGCGCACCCCTATTTATTTTACTATCTCTTTCGGTGTCTTGATTTTTCCAGCCAGTTCACCTGCAGTGCCTAGAGACAGGGACTGTATTTTAATTTGATACTTCTTGTTATGTCTTCCTTTTAGTGCCTTTCATGTAGTATGAATGAATACATTAATTAGTACATGCTTGATTTTTCTAGGACCACCCTTGGAGAATTTTAGTTTCTTGATGATCTGAGACTGTCCAAACTTTATCCCCAAACTTCTTTTTTAGTGTACAAATCCCAGATTTTGATTCAGGGAATATGATCGCGGTATCTCATTTAAGTACTTTCTCCAATCTTCATTGGTGATTTTCTCAACCTTTATCGAGGGATTGCTCACCAAACTATTTCCAAGTCACATGTAACAGCCAATCCCCTCCTCCTTTGTGAGAAACGAGCGGAGTGGTACACGCGGGTCTCCTCTCCACTGTGCAGCAAATTACATCCTCATCATCATCTATCAAGGTGAGTCTCCATCAAGAAAAGCCTGAGGTCACCTCACTTAAAAGAACGTGCAACTGCTCTGGTTTTACTTGTGCTCTGTCCATAGGACATGGTTTTTCAGTTGTTCTCAAAAAGGCTGGTGGTTTTTGTTTACCTGGTTCCATTTCTAATCAATGGCCAAGAGCATCAAGGGTGCTGCTGAAATCTGGGGTCATGGGCTCTGGGTGAGATCTAGGTGAGGCTCCTACTCCCAGAGGTACCTTTGACTCGATTTGCACTAGCCTGTGTGTAGAGCAGCAACGTGGCTGTGGACGACAAAGCAGAAATGGGCCCAGAGAGCTTTCCTTTTAGCTGAAGCGGTCTTGAATTCACTAGGATATGTTCAGGCCCACAGGTGGGTAAAACTCTGTACAATGTGTTTCAATTTTGTACAAACCAGAATCCATGAGGGGTGAAAGGAGAAGTTGGGACCGTCCCAGGAAGCAGGGCATCTGAAGTTCTGAGCCTTCTCTCAATGACCCCTCTTGATAAGCATTTTGGGGTCTCAGGAAAACATGCTGAAGCCAATGCAGGAATCCAGGAAGACTAGAGGGAGGAAGCTAAGGCTGAAAACCTTAGATCTGGAGATTGTGTCATTTACTTGGTGTTAGAAATCCTTCTACTTTTAAGGTTCTTATTCATTCTTCCAGGGACTCACCATGCATTTATCGAGCGCCCGCTGCTTGAAGCGTTTTGTTGGCTGGTGCAGAGATGAGGATCACTGGAGCCTTTCCCTGAGGACTGTTCTGGCTTGGAAAGTGGGTCATTTCGGCAAGAGTGCTAGTGAGGCACCACCCTGGAGGAAGGAAGACTGTCCTTCTTTAGTTCGATTCTCTCTTGACTGGGGCTATCAAAGATGGGGGTGACTCGTGAATTGGGTTTTCATAGTTGAGCAGCAGTTCGCCACTGACAATAGACTCATGAAACTCTCCATTCTTTGTTTTTTTTCCAGATGCAGAAACGACACTCATTTCCCCCAGCTTGCAGCCCAACGAGCCTAGCACTGGGGATAAGAATGCAGCCCATCGACCAGACGGCCAGGTGTGATGGTTAGACCAGAGTACCCACTAATGTGCTCACACCTTAAACCCCGTGTTGCGATGAGCTGTGTCAAGGGCATGTCTAACATCTACAATTAGTTGACTCTAAATTCAGGTGATCACTCTTGGAAAAGTGTAAAGACTTATTCATTCATTTAAAGACCTGAAGAGCAAAAATTGAAGGAAGAAGAAATTTTGCCTCAAGACTATAACACCAGCTTCTGCCAGAGTTTCCAGTTTGTCAACCTGACCTACAGATTTCTTTCTTGTTAGCGCCAATTCCTAGAAAAGAAATCTCTCTTTTTTTTTGTTTTTGTTTTTAAGGAAAGGTGGATGCAGGAATAAAGGCAAGAAGAGAAAGGAAGAAGAAACATCTTTATTTGGTTCTAATTTAGTTGTTCACACTTATTGTTTCCCTTTGGGCCTGGGACTTGAATCCATAGGTGTGTGATTTGCACCTTCTGAAGTGATTGACCTGACTGCTGCTCTGCTGGGGAGCACCGAAAAGAAATCTCCTTATGTATCTATGTCTATCTGTATCTAATTATCTCTGTTTATCACCTTCCTGTGATCTATTAGTTACTATTATCTATTACCTGTATCTGTTATCTATCACCTTTCTATGATCTATTAGCTATTATCTATTAGCTATATCTATCTAAATCTATCAATCATATTACCTATTATCTATCTGTCATCATTCTCATCTATTATCTATCACCTATTACCTAACATCTATTATTTATCTATCACCTATTATCTATCCATCTACCTATTTAATCTATCCTTATGTATCATATCTCTGTAATCTTCTTGGTTCTCTTTCTCTGGAGAACCCTGACTGATAACCAGGGTAAGACCTCTATTTAGATCCTGACTCCCATATTTTCTAGCTGTATGACTGGAGAGAAATTATTTGATTTGCCAAAATAATAATCTCTTCACATACAGTATGCGATAATAATAGTCGATCCTTCATAGGGTTGTTGAGCCATTAAGTGAATGCCTGGACTTGAAGCGCTTAGTAAAATGTCTAGCACAGGCAGTGGCCTCAGATATATTAGCTCGTTCTATTTGTGGGCAAACATTTTTTGCCTCAACTTACTTGGAGGCGTGGAGCTAACACAAACCTGTGTGTTTCTGGGGACAAGCATAGTGTTTACTTCAGCAGTGTCTCTGCCCATGCGAACACCCACACGCCTGTTCTGTGGTTGCTACTTGATCAGGATGTGGGGGCCACCAGCAGGCTGAGACTGAGATTCTAGGAACACAGTTTGGACACAGGAGTGGTCACAGGGGCCCTACGGTAGCAAATAGATCCTCCCGTGACGCAGGCTGGGCGGGGTCCCCCTTGGGGTTCTGTTTGATGAGGCACCCCAGACACACCTGGCTCAGAATGCATTGCACTTACTCACTGTCTGCAGTTCCTCGGCGAAAGTGGGTGCTTTTGCAGAGCACCCATCTCGTGCGACACGCGCTGTCAAGCCTTTCAGCATGTTTAGCTGATGATCTGCAGCATGTTTGTGTACATGGTTGCAGTGTACAGAGGGTCTGTTTGGTGTAAATTAGCTGAATGAAAAGCCCAGTGTGGGACCTGCGCTGTTTGGAGCCACGTGGGTCCTGGCTGGAAGGGTGGTGGAGAGGCCTGGGCCCCTGAGCAGGGCCAGGGTGTGTCTGCACAGTGGAGTGATTTGGTTGGAACGGAGCCTTCCAATATGTGCCTGAGATGAGCAAAACCCTGGAAGGCTTGTTGGTTGTTTTTGGTGGTGCTGATATTTGTGTAAGATTGCCTGAATGCTGATCCCTGGGAAAGGAGTCCTGAAGCTGCGGTTTTATGTAATAGGGATTAACTTGGCCCAATTGGGAAGCAGAAATAAATCACTTGTTCTCTTCCCCAAATGTCTTAAAAAGCATAAATGCTTACTGAATGAAAAAACTGTGTGATGGCTACTGGGAAATCCTTTTTTGGATGGACAAACTTGGAATAAAGTGCCTGGGCATCTGCATTATATTCCAGCTCCCAGTTACCTCTGCCTGGAGCCATATCTGATACTGCTCAGGCATCTATCAGATTGTGGCCTATGGAATCTCACCGCCCTCAGTTTGTATGGACCTGGGCCACTTACATCCTGGTCAAGGTTACCAGACAAGGTAAGTGTAGGCTGTCCCGGGACAGTACGTGCATCCGATGCTGCTGCCTCTGTCTCCCGGACATGCAGGAGGATGGAATATTTGACCCCCCTTTGCAACTGAGTGGAGCCCTGTGACCAATTCTGGTCAGCAAGATGGAGCGAAAGTGACCCTGCCCCTTCTGAGCTAGTCCATATAGTCATGTATGTGACCCCCACTCTGGTGTCCCCTCTTCCTCTGGCACAGCAGCTGGCAATAATTGAGGTAGTGACTTTTCTGTGAACCTGATTCCTGAGTGATTACAGTGAAAAGGGTCTTCCTGATGACCAGAAACAAACATGTAGTTTGACTGGGGACTACATCCTTTTTTCTGGAGAGATTTGCAGAAACCAATCTGTCCTAATGGACACAGAAACTTCATGACTGAATCACAGATATCCTGGAGCCAAATTTTCTGCATTTCTCAGGTCCATGTGCATTCCTTGAAGTTAGTTCAACATCCTCCCAAAGTTCTGAGGCCTTTTCCCTGGAACTTACTCAGAACAGAGGCAGACCCCTAAATAAGAGCAGTCCTCTCTATGTGTTCTAGACACGAGTATTTAAAGACTTGTCTGTAATTCAGTTGGGATCTAGAAAGATCTAGAAGTGAGAGGAGAAAAGATCTAAGCTCATAGAAATCAGGAGAGGGAAGTAACCAAGGACTCATCGCTCAGTTTGGTAGTTGGTTAATGGTAGAAGAAAGGTTAGAACGCGGGGGCCCATTGTCACATATTTTTCCCCTCTGCGTAATCAAGGAATCTTTGGAAACGCCCAAAGGAGTACAAAAGTCAGCTCTGTCCATAGAACTATAATGCAGCCTAGACACGTATCAATTTATTTATTTATTTAAAAGAGGAAGGAAGCAGATAGGAATGAAGGCAAGTAGGCAGATGGGTTGTTATGTTGCTTTTCTCCCTGGGCCGGGGCAGCGAACCTGGATCCTTGGACTTTTACATGGACGGCACCATCCAGAGCTTTGGGTTTACATGCTGAGCCAAACAAGGCCTGCCAATAAAATTAATTTTGGCAAATGATTTTATTTAAACTTAAATATCAAAAATAGCCATTTCAACATATCATTAATGTAAAAATTTTGAATGAAATATTTTACTTTTTTGCACTGTCTCCAAAATCTGTGTGTGTGTTTTGCACTCATCGCCCATCTCATCTGGACTAAATTTCAAGCGCTCAGTAGCCAGATGTGGCCAGCGATGACAATTGGACCACACAGCTCTAACTGTGTGGGCAGGGACCTATGTAAAATACCTATTTATTTGTGTGTGTGTGTGCGCCATACATATTGACATGTCTCTTAATTTCTTTATCTGGATACTAGACCTCTCAGCCCCTTGTCACTTGACAGTGATGTGAGGGCATCCATGAGATAGCCGCCTGAGCTCTGTTGAGGTTCTGTCTTTCTGAATCCAAGGTGCGGTTCTCTCTGGACCGCGGGGAAGTCCCATGAGCAGCCTGGGAACTATGTGCGTTACGACAATGGAAAGACAAACATTCCTCCCTGGGCACTGGGTTGGCTTTCCTAGTGTGGGTGGGGGCTTTCTGCTGAGGCACAAATGACAATGTCTCCTTGTGTGTCACATGGGGACAGTGCATCTCCAGGCTGCTGGGGGTGGGGGAGTAGGGAAAGGTAAGTGGCTTGCTGGAGTGGAAGAGCTAGGTTATTTTCAGAGCTCACCTCTGATCATGGTTCCTTCCAGAGGCAGAGCAGGAACAGAAGTGTAGCCAGCATGCTGGCTTTTCATGTCCAGAAGGACTTTTGACTAAGTTTGGATATGTCTTATTAACTAACTGATGAGACAGTTTCTAGGGACAGAAACTTTACTCTTGCTATTCCTCTACCAAAGTGCCTATGTTGGGCTCACCGTTACTCAGACAGTTCTGGGAGCAGTACTTCTGAGCACTTGAAACAGTGCTTTGAGCTGTGGGTGGGTCTGGCTGCCCTTCCGGGTCAGACCGTGCCTTTATTCAATGAACTCAGGCAGTCATCACACCCCGCTCCAGCCAGCCTTTCAGAGTTGCTACATACACACATTCCTTTTAGCCTCAGAGCACAAGAAATGGTTTGTGGCTGGCTGGGAAGAAAGATTTTAGGAAATCGGTGTAAAATTCCCACTCCTAGCAGTGACTTTTAATTTAACACCTACTCTATAGAGTGGACACTTGGTATGCAGTTTTTCTCCTCATACAAGTACTCTAAAAGGTAGATATTATTTTACAGCTAAAGACATTAATCCAGATGATTTAGATAAACTCATGCAAAGTGGTAAGAAAAAATGACCTGAAACCTGGAAATCAGCAAAGGCAGGTTGAACAGGTCCACCCAAAGGTGATTTCATTTTCTAGGGGAAGGTACCTTTGATTGACTCAGCATTTCCCAGGAGTAGGATCCAGATTCTGTAAAATTCCAGGCTCCAGTTTGTTAATTTGTAGATTTCTAAAGTACAAGTAATTTTTGTCCAGTAGAGATGCAAATATATTCTTTCTATTATAACAAGTAATCCCAAAGTTTGTCATTTTATTTGTCATTTTTATAAAGTTTGTTATTTTACATTTTATTTGTATCTAACTTTTCTTTCCTAAGGGGGTAAATACATGTCTATTTTCAGATGCTCTTACAACTGCTTTTACCATCTGACTGGTTTCTTTCTTAGTGAGTTAAATCAGTCTCTGATACATGAGAGTCAACACAAATCTAATGAAGGGACTAACATTTTACCCAACTCTCAAGTTAACCTGTGAGATGCTAGTTTCTTTGAGGACAGGAGACTCCTGGGTCAGAGACAAAGGGTTTTAT
Organism: Solenodon paradoxus; assembly: GCA_004363575.1. Classification (NCBI taxonomy): domain Eukaryota; kingdom Metazoa; phylum Chordata; class Mammalia; order Eulipotyphla; family Solenodontidae; genus Solenodon; species Solenodon paradoxus. Next base: position 123,367 of record RJWH01000373.1, read on the forward strand.
GATCACGTGGAGCAATGTGTGGAACTGGGCACTTGATAATGCTCCTGCTCTGTTTCTTGGGTCTGCAGAGGAGGACATGCATAACCTCTAAGGCTGTTGACCTTGGGAAAATCCTTGAGGAAAGTTTGGAATGAAAGACAGTTAGTGCCTTCCTTATAAGACATATATAAACTCAAGAGACCAATAGAGAAGTATCTCCCCGTAGTCAAATGTTGAAATTTTGAAAATGATACTTTGAAGTGTGCCCTGGTGGCTCATGTGTTAATCCCTCACCTGGGGTGCAGTCCACATACAGCCCAAGGACGTGGTTTGTGGCTCAGGAAGGAGTGGAGGTGGGGTGCGGGTTGAGGAACAACTAAAAATAATGGCTATATAAGTAAAATCCTTCTTCCTTCTCTCTCTTCCTTCTTGCTTGCTGCTTGCCTAGCTTCATTCTTGCCTATTTCCTTCCTCTTAAAAAAAAAAAAAGAGGTGTGCCCTGGTGGAGTAACAGATAAGACAGTCACCTCCGGCCAAGAGGACAGTTCACATACATCCTAGGGGTGGGGTTCCCGACCAAGCCTGGCTTCTTCTTGTCTCAAAGACTGGCTATTCTATTCTGGTATGAAAACCCAAATCCCGTCACCTGGGACCAACTCAGGACGTCCCACAACTACTGACTTTTGGGATTGTTTCCATCCTAGGGTGAAAGTAGTCTTGGTTTGGAAATGATAACATTTTGCTAAAATTTTAGTAGGACCTTAAAGCCTTGAAAACTTTAGGCAGAAATTTAAAAGCACTGAGCCCATCTTATTTCATCTGTTTATCCTGTCTGATGTCAAGCAGGTGCTGAACATTTTGGTTGAATTAAAGAGTTATGGGAAAGAGAGACATCAAATTTATTCCTTTCTTATCCCATTTCCTCCCTCCTTTCTTTTCTTTCTTCCTTTCTTCTTTTTTTTGTTAAAGAAAAGGTGTAACCAGAAATGAAGGCAGGCAGGCAGGCAGTCCGGAAGAGAGGAGGAAGAAGCATTTATTTATTTTACTTAGTCGTTCATCCTGGTTGTCTGCCCACCTACCCCTATCTCTGCTGGTCATGAACCTGGGTCCTTGGGATGTATGAGGACTGCACTAGCTGGTGGCTGTGAACTTAGTTGCTAAGCCACCAGGGTACTCCCCTTATCCCTTTTCTTTGTTTCTTACTTCTTCAAACAAACCAAGCAGGTATCTGTTGGGCTAGTGTCTGCCCTTCGCTTTAGTGCTTTGTTCCATAACTTATTCCATGTTTATTTCCTTTTGTGTGAAAAGACCTTATCTGTGGTTTTCTACGTTTCCCTCCCCATCTCTGGCACACTTTCTCTTCCCCATACACCTCCAGTAGTGAGAATCAGCCAGGTGCTGAGGGCAACCTCAGGGTGGGTACAGGGGTGGAGGGAGATGCCTCCAGCTTCTCATCACTTAGAAGCAGCGGTGAATTGTCACCTGAAGAGCTGGGCTTTAGAGAGTCCAGTCTATTCTTGTGTCTATTTCTGAACCTGAGCAAATGTTGACCTAGGGACATTTTCTGACTTGATACTGGAATGTTCCATGGGTCAGGAATGTGTTCTTCATCTGGGCAGTTACGGTCATCAAATGCTCTCTGGCTTCAGGAACTCTGTCCCTTCTCCCGATCCCCCACTGAGGCCACAGAGGAGACACCAGGATTTAGGCTTAGTTGGTGATTTTGCCTTCATTTTAAGAGATGCCCTTCTCTGGCTTGTCCAGGGGTGGGTGATGACGTACATGTCTCAGTGCATGAGCCTCACTGCCTTTAGGGTTACACTTTCTCTGCATTTCCAGTCATGGGTTAGCTTCTGACTAGAGCTCCGTGGCCACTGGTTAAGTCTGGAATCATCCTAACTGCAGGATTCCTGCTTGGTGGAAGAGACTGGTGTGCATGAAATCAGAGGTCTTTGCGAAAAGTAGTTAATTCTAAGGTTTCCCTCCCTTTAACTCTCTTACAGGAGGCAGTATGGTGTGTTAATGAAAAGCAGGAATGAAGCTCGGCTCTCTGGATTTGAATTCTGTTGCTTACAATCTGTGCTGTGCAATCTTAGACAGAATTTGGTGCTTCAGGCTCTCTGTCTGTGAAATGGGTGTGGTACTGGCTGTATTTTCATGGAGCTATGCTGCCTTGTCTCGTGGGGTGACTATGAAAAATAGGCCAGCTCTCGGATGCAGTAGTGCGTTGAGCACCTTTTCAGGGTTTGCGATTGATACGTGTGAGCTATTCTTAGTAATTGTTCAGATCCCCAAATTAAAAAGCTCTGAGTCCCCTCTTCCTGGGGATAGCCTGATAATCCCACCTGCTAGTTGGTGGGAAGGGGAGGGCCCTGGTGAGGTGGAGGAGGGAGACACAGATGCAGTGTGGAGACAGGGAGGTGTGGTGAATTAGCTGCCCCCACATAGCTAAAGTCCTCATTCTGGGAGGACGCCAGGGCTCGCAAACTATCAGGGTTACCGTCTGTCTATCGGAGTCCCTGTCACCATTGGTCTATGGTTCCTTCCTAACGAGTTCCAAGCTCCGAGGATATTAGTGATGAAGCAATAAAGCACCAAGATGCTCAAGAGCCTGTCAAAGACATCAGGGTCTCCATGCTGGTGCAGGAATTGCCACACATCAGTTAGAGAGCAGTCTGCACACAGCAGGCATTGAGGCCATTAGCCCTGTCCGCGCCATCATGGCTTCACTAAGCCTGATTTACCTTGTCTCTGAGAACAGTAGCCTGCCAGGCACCACCTCAGTCCCTTTGCCGTTCTCCTCATGTTTACAGGGTGGCAGTCCTTCTAGAACATTCCACTGCTCCCTCTCCTTCAGCTCCTTCCATGTGGTAGATGGCTGTGTTTGTGTCTCTCTCAGCCTAAGTGCCCCTCCCAGTCCCGTCTCATCTCTGGGCACAACCATCGCTCTGCCTCCTAATGGCCAAGTTTCACGACCCAGGCAGCCCTTTCTCCTCTTGCCCCAGATAATTGCCTTCAGGTTTTTGCCATTTTCATAACTTCCACCAAAATATGAGTCTCCACCAGCAACCTCTCCCAGCTCTCTGCCCCCGCGGTTCCCGGTGCCTCCCCCAGAGCCTTCCATTTCTGAGATGCCGTCACCACCTTGGCAGTCTCTCCTGGGAGAAGCCTCAGCGCTCTCCTTGTTCATGCCCATCCCTCAGCCTCCACATGGAATGAGTCACAGCAGATTTCACCGGAAGACAGTCTGCGGCCTTAGACGTGTTTCTCAAGTCGGTCTCTAACTCCCCGACCTTGACTTGCGCGTCTCTAACTGTTGTCTGAACTGTCACACGGTACTCTGTCCCTTCCATTGACCTCTTTATTTCCAGTTCCTTCTCCAATCTATCCTTGAAGCAATGAGTTACCTGGATTGGTATTCTTTTTCTTTTTTAAGGAGGAACATGGCACCTTAGTGTGCTACAGTTTTCAGGTGTACGTTGTCATCATAAATCACATCTGCATGCAGTGCATTAAGAGCACTACCGACTGTCCAATCATTGACCTCTTTTTCCTGATTTGCCCACCCCTTCCCTTTCCTCTTTCCCTTCTGGCAGCTGCTGATTTGATGGTGTAACTGATTTAAAGTGGAAATCTCTAGACCTCCATGGGCTGTGGAAAGCACTTCCAAGAAAGGTCCACACTCCTTGCGTCCTCAACATGGTCTGTGGTGCTGATGCTCCATGGTCTCACCCCTCAGACAGCTGTGGGTCTGCAGTCAGCTGCTCACATAACAGGCAAGTTCCACAGGACCCCTTCCCACTCCATGTACCCCCACAGGGACCCCAAATCCCCTATTCTCTGAACTCTCTTTCTGAGGATTCTGATTCATCTTCTGTCCCCTCTCCTGCAGGAATTTTACCTGCTTTCCAGGAGAGAAGTAAGAGTGGCGCAGCCGCAGGCAGAGTCAGGAAAGAGGACAAGTCTGGACAAACCTGGAGCACAGGTTTGGTGCGTACTTGCAGAAATAGGTCGCTCTTTGCCAGATGGCTTCTCCTAGTTATGCCAGTTTCTAAACAGCGATTTTCCTATGATGAGCAGTGGCTATAGGTGGTAGAGCTCACATGGGTCAATACCCTCTCTTTTGAAAATTACGCCTGGGTGTACTACAGCGAAGCGAACTTGATCACCAGCAGGATTTTGGTGGCCGTTGCATGCCAGCTTCACATTTCTATTTTGTGAAATAAACGAGTCTGTGATGCTGGAGGAGATGGAGGAGCTGGAGGAACTGGAATTATGACTAGGCTCAGTTGCCCAGACACCTCCCCCTGCCCCTGGAAGATGAACATCTGTGGCCCTGAGTCAGCAGATGGGTGAGGTGACCATGCAGGGCTCTGTGCAGACTCCGATGGCGAGACCCATCTAGTTCCAGGAAGGAGGGGAGATTGGACCCACTGGAGGGCAGCAGTTGTTAAAAATTATAAAAACATGATAATAGGAAGAAAATATTATGATTAAAAACCTTACAATGTGTTGGCTTTCTTAATTTTTTTAAAGAGGGAGTCAGGAAGACAGGCAGGAATGAAGGCATGAGGAATCAAGGCAGGCAGGAAGACAGAGGAGGAAGAGGCATTTTCTTTCCTTAACTGTTCATTTTAGTTGCTCATATGGTCGTGGATTGCAAATCCTGGTCCTTGGGCTGTATGTGGACTGTGCTCCAGGTGTGGGCTTAACACCCGAGCCACCAGGGTGTACCACAATGGGTTGGATTTAGAACTGGGACAAAAAGGGAACAGGGACATCAGGAGAGTCTAAACCACTGTTATCCCAGCAGAACACCGAGGTGCCTGTCTGCAGAGCTGAGGTGGAGGCGAGGAGGAGGGCAAGGACAGAGATGGTCTGGGCTGAAGGCGGGCATGATGGAGTGTCTTGGCTTTGGATGATAGTAAGCACTGTGAAGTAGTAACCGAGGTGAGTGGTGCACAGCAGTCCCCTCCTTCCTAACTTAGCCATTGTTTCTCATCTCCATGATCATGTCCCAGGAAATGCTGCCACCTGTGTGCTGTGCATGGGCTTCCTTAGAAAGAGAAAACTCCCTTCTCCTACAGCTGAAGTTTATTTTGTAGGTAGCAGGGCTTGGACATCTTGACCTCTAGGAGGTCACATTCTCCACTGCTCCAGGCTGGTCAAGGCAATTCTATAAGTGTGCCGGTTATGGGAAACGTATTTTTAACAGCAGATAGCCCTACTCCACTCAAAGAATGCACCTGCTAGATGTGAATCTAGATCTGCAATCACACAATCTAATTGCAGGGGAGCCAGGTCAGGTGTGGGCTGAACTTGGGACAGACAGGAAATCCACTGACTTCAGCTCATGGGAACTGCTGGGCAAAGCTGGTGTTTCTGCTTGATGGATTCATGGAAATGATCTGCTGCTGAAGAACATGTTTCCTTCCTTCCTCTCCCCACCTCCCCCACCTTCTTCATTTCTCTTTTCTTTCTCTCTCTTTCCCTTCCCCTTTCCCTCACCCCTTCTACTTCCTCCTTCCTTCTCTCCCATCCCCTCTCCCTCCTCCCCTCGCTTCCCCTCTTCTCCTTACCGTCACAATAGTTTGAATTTCATAATATTAAAAAATATTTATTTTTTTAAGAAAAGGGGTAGGCAGGAAGAGAGAGGAGGAAGAAGCATTTTATTTATTTTTATTTTGTTGTTCTTGGCTGTTCCCCGCTAGACCTGGGACGTGAACCCAGATCCTTGGTATGTATATGGACTGCCATTAGATCAGAAGCAGTTGACCAAACCACTACTCCACCAGCATTCACCTATTAAAGTAAAAAGGACACAGAAGAGAGGGAAAGAGGTAAGTCAGAAGGAAGAGGAGATGTGAGGGGCTGCTAAGCCCTTAGGTAGGCAAGAAAAGAATGGGCTCCAGAGTGCCAGTGAAATCGGCCTTAGAAGCTGGGAAATGTGGAAAAGAGACTTAGGGCTGCAGGTTTTTTGGTGGACTTGGGCTATGGGAAAACAAACTTACTCTCTTCTCATTGTTTCTATTTTCTCTGAGAAAGAGTCAGTGTCATCCACATAGAAGTGGCTGGAGGTCTTGGAGAATTTTGGGAAGAGAGGAAAACGGTGAAGCAGTCATAAGCTAAGATAATAAGAAATGGAATTACCTGGCATCTATGGTGTTAGGGGATTTGTGTTTTATTCCAAAATTAAAAGTAAAATCTAAATTAAAAATGGAATTTTAGTGTAATGCTGTGTTCCCTCTTGTCATGCTCAGTTGGAGGACAGATGTTTAAAGATGGAGACTTAGGTTTACCAACGTGTGAACTGGCCAAACTCCCAAAGGAGCAGGATCGTGAGGGGTTGAGACTACATGCACGAGTGGGCAGATGATGGATTAGGGCTCTGTGCATGTAAATAGGAAAATGATCACCTTGTGGGGTCGATAGTCAGTGAAAAATTTAGGTGAAGTAAATAGGCATGGGGTCCCTGTGGGACGAAGAACTGGGGACTTTTCCTTGTGTTCCTTCTCCCTGTTTCTCGTTTTCATGTCTCCATGTGACTAGACCTCTGAATTTCTAACACCCAGGTTATTTCCTCCGTGAAATCATGCCCATTACAGTTCCTAATGGATGTCTTATTCCCTAGACCCCTGTAGAATCTTGTTATATATACTTTATTCAAATGTATTCGTGAATAACTATCAAGTCTCTGGAAGGAGTGAATTCAGCTGTATGCCTGAGTCTGATATAGACTGACATGTGTTATATACTGCAGGTATAGTATCACATGAGATAAAAATTCTGAAAATATCCCCAATGCGTTGGATATTTCTTTCCAACTAGATAGTAAGCCCCTAAAAAGCAGGAGTTTGTGTGACACAGGCAACAAGGACCCAATAAATCCTTGTTTCAAAGAGCTGAAGGAAAAGCCACCCAGAGAAGGCACAAGGAAACCTTTCATGGGAGGCCTGAGTTTAAATGTGCGGTGATCCCCAAGTTTGGGAAAACTTAGGATGACTATGGAAGAATAATGTCAAGAAAGCTTGGCTGATGCCTCGACCCACGTGTTTGACCCTTGTGTTTGACGCCCGGTTTGTGAGGACTAACCTGTGACCAGTGTCTTGCATGTCCCTTCCCACACTTACATGCTACTGTGAAAGGCTGGGCTGTAAGTATGACAATCAGGTCTAAGTAGGAAGAAATACAAGTATTTCTCAATTGTGCTCACTCTGAGTTGTTGGAAACCTTGATGCCTAGAGGGGTGATTACCAGGTAGTGACTTAGGGTTCAAGTAGAGCACAGATTTCTCTCATCACTGCACGTATTTCAGGGTCATTGTGCTAATTATTCTAAGAGGTCCTAGAACTGCCGACAATGTGCTGCTGTAAGGAAAGTCCACGTTTGCTACATACGTTCATGCTCATTTATGATAAACCAGCCAGATGGGTCCATTGTTTCCCATTAAGTCACCTAACTCTGTCAGTGTTGACAACACATTTCAGGACACAATATAAAACTTGAATGTATGCCCTGATCTTTAGCTCTGAATGGTGAGGAGAGAGAGAGATGGAGAGTGCCCTGTGGGTTCAGGATCCTTCCATTGCTTTGCACCAGGACTGGAATGGTAATAGCTACTGGTTAGTAAGTAGCTGGTCAGTCGCAGCTGGCATTCTCATGAAACATCTGTGTGTGCGGTTGGGTTTGGGAAGTGAACACTTAGCTCTGATGTGGGTGATGTGCCTGAAAGCCAGGCTGCTGGCCGCTCCTCTCATCACGTGATTTGGGAGTTCCCAAAGTCTGTCTCTGCTGCCACTGGTCCCATTTGGTGTGTGATTGATTGTTCTCTATAAAAAGTAACAGATGGCAAAGCTCCACTCGTCTTTTCTGTCACTACCGTCCATGGCATGGAGTTGCACTTAGGATTTGCGTTTGAGGTTGGGGTTTCCTGTAGGAAACTATCCCTGTGTCCAAAGAGACCCAGTTTGTGACCTTTCAGCTTGTAAGTAAAGCTCACATTCCAGGGAGATGGGGTGGAGTTAGGAGCCATGAGTGTGCCACGGATAACACTAACCACTGGGCACACGGCAGATGTAAGTGTCAGTGACTGTCTATTCCCCGATCATAAACAAATGTGCACAGATTTCAGGCTGGTGATCCTGCAATTTGCAGAGCTGGCAGTCAGACTGTATCCACAGAAAGCCAGGACTCAAGAACACTGGTGTCTCAGTCAGCCTGGTGACTGTTACAAATGCCACGGACTGGCCAACCTGAAATGACAGACACTTATTTCCCACAGTCCTGGAGGCTGGAAGTACTGGAGATCAAGGTGTGGACAGGATAGCTCTTTCTCGGGTCTCTCTTCTTGGCTCGTAGGTGACACTTACTCCCTCTGTCCTCACAGGGTCATCCCTCTGTGTGTGTGCATGTCCGGGTCTTCTCTTCTTATAAGGACACTGGCCAGATTGGTTTAGGGTCCACCCCCAAAGGCCTCATGTAAGCTCATTTACTTCCTTAGAGCCCTTACCTCAAAATGCAGTCAGAGTCCTGGTCTTAGCAGCTCAAATTATGTTTTTTGCCTACATTCGGCCCATCACATCTGGAGAATTTTGAAACTGGTACACTTCTGTGAGGAATCCTTTTCTTTAGATTCTGAGGTGAGATCCAGCAATTCCGCTTCTAGGGAGATATCAAAAGGAAATGAATATTCTATGTCAAAGAGATAGCTGTAACCCCATGTTCATGGCAGCATTTTCAGTATTTTTCACAATAACCAAGACATGGAAACAACCTAAGTGCCCTTCGTGGATGAGTGGATAAAGAAAATGTGGTATATGCAAACAATGGAATATTATTCAGCCACAAAAAATGAGGAAATCTTTCTGTTTTCACAAACATGGCCATACATGGGAATATTATGCTAAGTGACTCAAGTCAGTCAGAGAAAGTCAAATACTATATGGTGCCACTTATGTAGAGAATCTACATAACAACCAAAAGAAAAATCTCCTAGAAAAAAAGATCAGACAGTGGTTACCAGAGGCATGGTGAGAGGTGGAGGTGATTGAATTCAGTTCAAAAGGTACAAAAGTACAGTTCTAAGATAAATATGTACTAGAGAAGTCATGTGCCACATGATGACCGCAGTTAACTCTGCTGTATGATATTTAGAAAAGCTGTTAAGGTTGTAAATCCTAAGAGTTCTCATTATAAGGAGAAAAACATATATTTTGCATCTATATGAAATCATAGGTGTTAATTTATTGTGGTAATCATTTAACAATATATATGAGGCATATCATTATGTCATAGATCTTATATATATCACTTATATGGTTTACATACATCCCATATTACTTACATAAATCATGATATATTTAAGTTAAATCAATCAGTATGCCTTAAACGTAATAGCATACAAAATATAGCTCAATAAAAGCAGAAACATTGATTCCTTGGAGTAACAATGAATTTTCTAAGCTCTAATTTTGGGTGTCTTATCACCCTCCCTAGGCCTCCAATTCAATGTGAAGTATGGTGATAATAATATTTCCTCTGGGTTCAATTTAAAGTGTGGTGTCAACAATGCTTGATAAACAATTTCTTTTTCTGATGATTTATGTAATGAGATGTTGGTGATGAAAGTGACTTGAAAATGTTAACAACTGTGCTTATAGTAATATTAGTAATAACAGTAAGAGCACACAATACCTGACTCTGGAGTACATTTTGTGCACTGGAGCTCTTTCTACCAACTCTTGAAAAGATGGTCTCTCTTTACTATGTTCATGAACAAATGACAACAGATGAACCTACCATTCATCTGTCTTATAAAATCTCATGAATGAACATATTTCCAAATATAAAAGAGAAGAAAAAATACGTAATGGGTTCTCTGTTCTGGTGTTGATTTTGCTTCAATGTTGGCCATTATGTCTTTGCTCCACTTTGACTTGCTTTCTAGAAACCATATGGGAGATTTTGAATGTAGGAGTTTGCTAAGTTGGTCACTAATAGCCGTTTTACTGATGGCCTTTTTTCTCTGTATAGAATATACCTCTGCTAGATGTGTGGTCTATGAAAATGAGTAATAATCCTATATTCAGTGCATCTAATTTGTCTGGAGCATAAGAAAGAAAAGAAATTTTAAGCTTGCTTTACTTGATTGACAAGTGGACTGAGGATCTGTACATGTAACTTAAGGGTGATTTGGTTTGATTTCATTAGAAAGAAAGAACTTTCTAGCAGCCAACATAACGAAAGCAGATTTCTGGTGGAATCTTTTGACACAGTCTTTCCCCAGGCTGGGAATCCAAGAGTTATGTCTGTAACACTGACTAGGGTTTCCAAGAAGCTGGTTGGGAACAGAGTCCAGAGTTGTCTAACCAGATACCATGTGACAAATACACAGGACGCTTTGGCATGACTGGCATGGATGACAGTTTGGTTAAACCGTGGGACTACTCTGGCATATCGTGGGAAGAGTGAGCAATGGACAGACAGAATGGGGAGAATTTGAGGGGAAGGTGATGACAGTGTCACCATGTGAGACACAGGTTTTCTAGAATCAGGAGGGAAGAGTGCCAGGAAATCACAGATATTACCAATACAATGAATTCCCTGGGTCCTCTCTAAGAAGCAAGACCTTTGGTAAAACCAGCAGCACTGCCCCTGCCTTACTGTGGCTCCCAGAGTGGAGCAAGCTGTGTGCAGTAAGGTCTGGGCATCACAAAATCACAGGAGGATCTGTTTGGTGGCTGATACCCTCTCTTTCCCCAGATTGCTAGCCAGTGACACAGAGTGTGAGGAAAAGCAGACATTAATTGAAAACTTGTATTATGTCAGGCCCTTTACACACCCCTCCCCTCTCCTCGGGGTTGTCTTCTGCACCGCGTCACCATTTTCCTCATGTAGCAGATGAGGAAACTGAGTCTCGGGAAGTGTGGCTGTGTTCTACATCTGGGTCTGACTTCACAAGCCTGTTTTTTTCATGATGTTGTGGATAAGAAAAAGAGGAAGGTGGATGATGGCCCATATGATCCCATTTCTATGGGATGCCGCACACCAGATAAGTATTATTCATTCTTTTAATTATATTGCCATACAGTTGTAAAATTGCTGCAGTGACATTCAGAATCCCTGGCAAAGAACCTCCACTGCTAATTGTCCAAATTTTCAATGATTCCATTCTGTAATCCCTTTATGTCACCTCTCCTATTAAATCCTGGATGTATACTTTGTCATCATTGAACTTTTAACTCCCATTTCTACTCTGCATCCACACCTGCTGAGTTATCTCCCAGATGCCTCAACCAGAAGAGGTGAGGTCAGAGTTTATCAGACTTATCTCCACTCCTCAGAGCTCCACCCAATTCCAGCCTTATCTCCACCTGGAGTCTCATCTCAGCCGCAGCCTTCCCACCCTCCTTTTCCCAGCTCTCATTCCTGACCTGACTTTTTCCCCTTCTCATTCATTGTAACATCTCCTTCAAGTTGAGCTTAAACATATAAAAACAAACAAACAAACAAACAAATAAGTGCTTTTCAAAGTCCCTAAAAACATAGACCAGGCAGATTAAAACAGAAGGAGGTATATTTGCAACTCTGTCTCAGTTTACTTGGGTGATTCTTCATGTCTTCAGATTTGTCACGTAATTTGTGCCTGACTTTGGCCATCTCCCTTCTCCATCTAGCATGTGAATAATGTCATTTTTTAGGGATTTACATGAGTTTTCCTGCACTTGTGTACCATTTGAAATTTAATCAGCCCATTCTGATTGCCCATATGCTTCGCTTCCCATGTTTTCTTACCACACATGACCCTGCTGTGAACATCTTTGGGGCTAAATCATAGTGCATTTGCTCTGGTTACTTTCTTATGGCGAATTCCTAGAAGTGGAATTTTTGCAGCAACTTCCATGCTTGTATTTAAAGCTATTGAAAAAGACTGCCTACATTACTTTTCAGAAAGGTTATCTTTCCTGGCCCGCCGGAAGTATGAGAAAGGCTCTTGTAAACAATTGGCCTCCTGGCTCCACACCAAGAGTCCTGTGATCTCCTCAAGCCTCCAACCTTTATCATGCTCCGGTTGATTCATATGTAAAATCAGGGCGTGGGGTTAGAGCCAGGAGGTCTTTGTCTCTGTGGGGCTGCTTGCCCAGGGGGCACTCTCAGGAGCTACTTTATTGTTGTTGTTAATTATTTTGTTATACATTGGGAAAAATGCTGCTTCCAGTTTTTATTTATTTAATTGACAGAACCGTGCAGCCTCGCATTATGTGGGTTCAAGGAGTGCATCACTGTAAGTCAGCATCTCGATGTCAGACATTAAGTTCACCATTGGCAGAAGGGACGCTAGATAGCTGGGCCTTCAGACAGAAGCCTAACAACAAGAAGAGGTATTTCAAGTTTTCTCTCAGGAGAAAGAAAGGATTTACCATTTTCTTCACTTTTCTATTGGTCTCTTGAAATACTGTTCCTGCTGACTATTGACTGCTTAACAAAATCACCTTCAATCTTGTCCGCCTCTCAGTGAGTAATGTGGGTCTGTTATTCTCACTGAAGGGTTTTCTTCATCTCCATACAGCAGGTGAAGAAACAGGCTGTGGGGGCTGACGACCCTCTCAGCCTGAGTGTGAACCTGAGGTCAGAGGGGAGGGCACCGCCTTCCCTCACTGGCTCCGGCCTCCAGCACTGAATGCCCCGCCTCAGGATAATGTTTCCGGTCTATCCAAGGAGGCTCTGAGTTCTAGTAGATTAAAGTCTTTTGAAAGCTCTCCCCAGGGCCCCAGGCTGCAGTGGAAAGCAATCTTTCCCCAGATACTATGTGATCCTCACCAATTTTTCATGCCTTTGGCAGTGGGCATTGAGCATTAGCATAGGCCCAGGGCGAAAAGTGGTGCACAGACTGACGAGCTCAGACAGGAGCTGGTAGAAGATGAAAAGAATGACGAAACAGCAGCGTCTCGGCAGGGCTGTGCGCGGTGTGGTTTTACTGAAACGTTTGTATTGAGCAACAGATATGTGGAGGTTCTGGATCCGTCAATGGCTCGCGGGTCGAGCTCCATGTGTGTTTGTTGTACACTGGACTTCAGGGACAAGGATAAGGGAACCACCAGATCCTCCTGGCAGCTCCCAGCCTCGGAGGAGGCAGACAAGAAAACAAACATGGCAGCGAAATCATCAATCCAAATTATGCAACTACCAAGGGAGAGCAGAGCAGGGAGGGATTGAGCTGAAAAAGTCTGCAGCATTTGCTAGGCTGCAGGTGCAGGCCCCTTTTGGAACACATGAAGTTTTCTCTGACAAGAGTTTGTAGCATCAGAGCCCCTGAGGGGTCATTATAAAAGCGAATGTATGTCCATGAAAATCACACTTGATAATACAAACCATCGCATTCCCCAATAGTGTTGCCGCCCCTCCTTAGCAAAGTAAGAACTTTTCAACTGACTAGTCACTTGGGATGGAGGAGTCATTGGTTTCTAAAGCATTCACACTTTGCTACTTCTCTTGGGAGCAAGCATGTAACTCCTTGGTTACTCAGATCCTGTTGGGTAGAGATTCAAGGAGGGGTCCACTTTGGGCGAGCAGGCTTCTCTAGATGGGAGGAAATGCAGAAATACTGCAGCGTCAGTCTAATTATTTCAGTAATCAGGAAATCACGGGTGGGGCCTGCTTACTGGAATCTGTGACTGAGTCGATCTGAAAATGATGTCGAAGAAGCTTTGGGAACATGTATATTGAGTTAATGTTTTAATTTCTAAATTCTCTAAATGGGAATGCCAGTGTATCAGACTGTTGTGTAACGAGGCACAGAGGTGAGAATTATCTGCAGAAACCCACCTCCTAACCTCTGCCTAAATGATTTGAGAAGAATCTATGGGATTTGGAGAGCTCTGGATGAGATGAATACTAGGAAACTCAGCTGTACAGAAGAAAAACAGAAAATAATGTTAGTTATCATAAAGTTTCTCTCATAGGAAGTGGTTGGAGAAATCTAAGGTTGAGAACAACAGATACTCCCTATGTTAAAATATCACAGGGTACGCCCTGCTGGAGCAGCGGTTTGGTCAGCCACCTTAGGCTGGCGCAGTCCACATACATCCCAAGGATCCCTGTTTGTGTCCCAGGAACAAGGGCACAGCCAAGATGAACAACTCAATGTAAGTAAGTTAGTAAAATAAGTAATTCTTCCTCCTCTCTCTTCCTGCCTGTCTGCCTGTGCCCCTTCATTATTGCCTGCACTTTTCTGTTAAAAAAAATCATGGCCCTGCTGTGGGGCTCGGGTGGCTGAAAGGCAGGCTGTACGACCTTTGGATCCAGGTTTGAGACCCAGGGCTGGGGGAGGCAGAAACAACCAACCAACTAAACAAGCAAACCATCATGAGCTGTGTGAGAAAATCCACCACCAACAGGATCAAGGTTGTGGAGAAGGTGGTCAGCGAGACCAGCTTGGTGAGCTCTGGAATTTTCCTGATTTTTATTTAACTCAGTCAAGTTTCCAATAACGAAGGACTTTCTGATTCTTTTGGAGTGCCTGGTAGAGGGACTGATTTGTCACTGGTTGGTATATTTGAATAAGCACTGTTTATTCCAGGACATGTTGACAACTGTTTGAAAGTAATTAATTCTATGTTTATAAGTAAATTATTCAATGTAAGAAAACTGTGAGTGCTGCTGTGTGTCTTAGCTTGGAAACACTACCTTACGTGATAGAATGAAGGATTCTGAAAGCCTGTATGGCCTCCTCTGGTCCATAAAATATGTGGAAGTTCTTTGTTCCCCTACACCAAGAGCTCTGTGTGAGCATTCTCCTATATCCATCCCCAGAAGTGGGAGATATGACAGGTAGCAACGCTGATAAGGACATTATTGAGAGTATTGTGTCTCGGTGAAGTAGTAGTTGGGTCTACTGCCTCTGGTCCAGTGCAGTCCACATGCCTTCCAAGAACTTGGATTTGCATCCTGGGGCTGGGGCCTGGGGGACCCACTAAGATGAACAACTATGATAGACAAAATGCTTCTTTCTCCTGTCTCTTCCTGCCTGCACCTTTCCTTAAAACAAAACAAAACAACAACAACAAAAAGAATATTAACATTCTTATTAATGGCATTAAATTAATATCCATTTTAATTTCCTTTATGTAAAATAGAAAAATAAACTAACTGTTGGATGACGGCAGCAATTCTTCTGGAATCACAAACAGACCAACTGTTGCCTCAGCACCTGTTCCAGAAGCTTCTATACCAACCTTAAGAGAGCTAGTGTATGAGTTCTCTGCACTTTATCCAGTTTTCACATGTACCTCTTTCTTTTCAGAAACAGAGATCGACTCTGAAAGACAGCCAAAAGTTCAATTCTTGCCTGATCCTCTGAACTCTGGAGTCCTGGGAAGAGCCTTCTCTCCCTGTCCGTGGTCAGATGTTGCAAAGGGCCGAGGGGAGGGCTGAGACAGCAGACAGGGCAGGTCCATTTCTGAGCATGTTACCGCCTGCTCTGCTGGTGATATGGGAGGATTCAAGATCCACAACCAAGGTGAGATCTGGACATTGCTGACGAAGAGTCCTCTGCAATTTCCCAAGCAATTTCTAAGGTGTGGGTCCTGTTCAGAAACCCATGGACCAAGCACCTGCGTGTGTCCTCCTTGCTGGTGTGTCCCCAGCACTGGGTACAGTGATAGACCCAGGAATGCCAGTTAAGTGAACAAATGTGTGGATGATGAGTGAATGGATGATTGAGGGGGATTGCTGGGACGTCACTCCAGTACCAAGCATAACATTTGCTGTAAATTATTCATCCTGGAGGTTTTGCTAAGTGAGTGATGTCTCCAGGAAAGCATTTAGTGATGTAAGCATTCCAGTTGATTCTTTGTGACCCTTAACATTTCTCCATCGGGACTGCTCTCTTTGCTCAAGTGACAACTGCTCTGCTCTTTCTTGAGTCCAGGGCCACAGAGGGCCATGTTGGCACAGACGGCTCACACCCGGCACACCTGTGTGGCGGGAGTCTTTAGCAGGGGATGCAGAGAGAAGCTGTGTGTGATGATAAGCTAGGAGAGAACTCGGTGTGTGGGGACTTGAGGGTGACCAGTTCTAGCTCCCGTATTGCCTCTTGGATCAGTGTTCGTCTTCTCATAGCATGTCTTTGCTCTGGTGGAAAAAAATGGCCTGGGAAGAGCGGTTTCTAGACAGCAGACACCGTGCCACTCGACAGTGGGCACTAAGTGAAGGGAGCTGGGAGCGCTTCCTCCTGGTGAGCTTTAATGCCCACAGAGACACAGGAGACGGCTCTTTAAAAAAAGAAAAAGTTTATTTCTTTTAAAATTGATTTATTATTTCTTTTACATTACGACATGCATTTTAGGATATTGAAATCACACGTCAGTCTATGTGTCTTTCACATCACACTCACCACCAGGGTCCCAGTGCTCTTTAACTTTCATCTTGTTCCTCTTTCCTTCCCTGGTTCCCTGCTCCTTCCTCCCTCTCCCCGGCAGCCAAGGGTTTGCATCCCGTGAATCTTGCTGACATTTGTCCGCTTGTTTGTTTTGTTTTCGTATATTTCACATATGAGTGAAACCATCCTCTACTTCTCTTTGTCTTTCTGGTGTGTTTCAATGAACAGCTCTGCCCGGTTTGTTGCAAAGGGCCGGGTTTCATCTCTCAGGACAGCTGCATAGAATTCCATTGTAGAGAAGAGGTGCTAGACTTACTCAAGGAGGCAGCTCTTATTAGCCCCACTTTTTTAGGAAACAGAGGTCCAGAGAGGTTAAGTGGATTGTCCACCAGGAACAGCTCGCATACGAGAGGACAGATTCCAACTCCTGGAGTTTGACTCCATTCTTGGTCATCTGTAACCTTAAATCTTGTGTCCTCCTTATTTTACAAATCGTCATTTGTAGAACTTGCATGGTTTGTCACAAGAAAATGTCCCCAAGGATTTACACTAATAGGATGTTTCATTTGAACTTTTTTCAAAAAATAAGGTGTCTGCCTACAAGGTGGACCCTGCAGAGTATTATCTTAAGGACCATGCAACAAGTCTCTAATTTAAAAATATCCCTGATTGCTGTTCATGAATGCTTTTAACAGTATCCTAAAGGCACCGTTCTGGTCTGTCATACAGCCCCAGCAGCCCCCAGGATGGGCCGTAGAGAATTACTTGGGAGACTCCAGGTTGCTGGTTATTTGGGAGGTCTGGGCTGCCTTATGCCGGGCACTTTCTTTTTTCACCCCTATATGGTCTGAGGCGGCGATATAAATTGGTACACTTAGAAGCAAAAACCAATCTGGGGACATATCAGCATGGGAGTGGTGCCCACATTTCAGTTCACCCTGCCCCTTCCCTTTCCTGAGATCTGGCCTCTGTCTTTATTTTATGCTTGAAACGTGGGTGACATGGCTCTCAGTCAGGCTTTTATAGTTATTTCTGTGATCATGTTTGTTTTGGCCATGAAGTAAAAATCTGCAGAGGAATTGCATTTCAGTGGACACCACCTAATCCTCAGGTGAATGGCTGGTCCACATGAAGAATGTAGGATGCATCGCTGGGTGTAAACATGACTTCTAATAAAATGGTGCCTGAGATATAGTCCTTGAACATGTGATATCCTATTTGCGTTGGCCTGTATACACTGGATATACAGCTGTTATGATAAAATATATGCTCTTTAACCTGCTAAAAACAAACAAAAAATAAAATCAGGGTTTAGGACCCACAACAGAGAGGAAAGTTGCTGTAAAGCATGAAGTTCTGGTGATATCTGGAGCTGGAACCGGGAACCAGGCATGGGTACCTTCTCACAATGGAAACTCAATGCACCTGGGAAAAGTGCTGAATTATTGAAGGCACTTTATTTGAATTGATCATAGTGCTGCATTTAACTGCTGTATTTGTATTTGTATTTTGTATTTTTGTTTTTGTTTTTAAAGGAAAAGTGTAGGCAGGAATGAAAGCAAGTAGGCAGGCAGAAAGAGAGCGGAGGAAGAAGAGCCTTCTCTGTTTTTATGTAGTTGTTCACACTGGGTGTTCTCCTTGTCCCTGGGTCTTGAACCTGGGGTCTTGGGATGTATGTGGGACTGCTCCCAGGTGTGCTAGACCGCTAGGCCACCAGGGTGCACCTGAGAAGTTTTTCTAACTCGGAATTTGCAGCTGCTGAGTATCAGCACAGAGGATTTCAAGCACAAAGGAAGGTTAAAGGGAGCAAAGACAATTCTGCTTCCATGGACAGCAATCTCTGCTCTCAAATATCCACTTGTTATAACCTTTTTCACCGGGACCCCGTGCTGCTTTGAAGCAGGTGAGGCTAATAATAGCAGGCAAAAAAATGCGAGGCATTTCAAGACCCAACATTCATCTTACAGATCCACTAATGTGGGGATGACAGAAAGTCACTTTCAACCTCCTCTCCTGCTGCTTATATACCTGCGCGTTGTGAGCTACTTACTCCTCCAGGTATTGTAGAGTGAAGGCTATTCATCGCTGTGATAAGGAAGATGGGCATATTGACCATTACTTTCATCTGATTTGAGGTTTATAAATCAACAGAAACTCTCCCTCAATCCTTCTCTAGTCTCTGAAGAGCAGGTGCTCAGTAATAGCTCCATTAAAGTTCATCTGAAGATGGGTTTCCAGAGGCGGGTGAGAGGGAGCTTCCCTGTCATCATAATTCTTGTCAAAGGAGGAATAATCTAAACTGGAGCGACTTGAGTTTTCAGATTCCCACCTCATCCTGACTCACCTGTAACTCTTCAAGCATTGCAGGCAAAGTGACTTTTTAAATGAGAAACTGTTTTTTGATTTGAGTTGCAGCCTTCATTTCTTTCTTTTCCAGAAAAAGACTCATTCAAAAAGCCAGGTTGCAAAGGTTATTTTGGCTTAGATTATGTTAAGTTAAAGGCATTTACAAACAGATTAAGTATTTAGATTCCTGAAGGTATCTTCCCACTGACTGAAAAATCTGGAAATAAAACTGAGAACAGAAATGGCAGTCAAGGAGTAAGAAGATGGAGATATGACATCTCTCTTACTTAGTTTAGTAGTGTCGCTTCACTGTCACAGATCTTAGACCCTGTGCTGAGTCTCACTGAGCACAGAGAAGAGGCAACCTGACCTCAGGCACAGTGATTCCCTTCCAGGGAGGGCCTTGTGTCCCTTACTGGAGAGGACAGAGAGGGTCATGTGTCCTGGCTGCAGAGAAGGACAGGGAGGGTCACTGACTCTGCATGGAGAGGACAGTGGACTCAGGGAGTGCCCACTAGCTCTCCCCTGAGCCCTGGTCCATTGCTCTGGGAAGAAGTCATGGCTCTATTGACAGGGAAGCTCTAGAAGGAGTGGCTGGCTCATTTGGACTCTATTTTAGTTCCAGGTGTTGACCTGGAACCTGGAGCAGCTCCGCAGGTGCTCAGATATTCAGACCATGCTGGGAACTGTGCTTGAGGTTTCCAGGACTTTCTCCATTCGGGACAAGTAGATTTCCTGTGAGCAAGTCCCTGGGGGAGGTCGAAGATAGTGTGAATCTGTGACAGGGAGGGCGGATTGGAACCAGGAGCCGCAAGAGTGCCTGTGCAGGACTGACAGGGGTCACTCCTGCGTTCCTAGCGGGACTAAATATTTTCCTCTTCTTCCTTCTTTTCAATCTCCCTGCGATGTCCAGGAGGAAGCTCTCTCTTCTCTCTGCCCTCCCACTGGGGTGCAGTCTTTTCTATGTGGGCTCCAGGATTCCCTGCAAATTCTTTAGTTGATCTGGGATTTTTCTTTAATTTTTTTTTTCTAAAGAAAAGGGGCAGGCAGGAATGAAGGTGGGCAGGTAAGCAGGCAGGAAGAGAGGAGGAAGAAGCACCTTTATTTTATTTTAGTAGCACTTCCGGGCTGTTTCTTCTGGCCCTGGAGCTTGAACCCAGGTCCTTGGAATGTATGTGGACTGTGTTTTTGGCTGGAGGTGGTAGACTGAACTGCTGCTCCACCAGGACACACTGATCTGGGATTTTCTTATTCCACACACACTTCCTCTGCTAGAGAAGGGAGGGATGTACTGGGTTTAGGAAGCTTTTACTGCATAGACATTTCTTTTATTCATCATGAAATGTGTTTTTTCAGTGAAGCAATTCTCTTTCATTTTCCAAAACTTCTCAGAGGGCACAAAGGAAGCTTACTCATTTTTTTTTTTTTTTAGTACCAAGACCCCTATGATATAAGCATTAGAGGAAAAGTTACCGCATAGTCATTCTTTATTAGGATAAAAAAGAAGGCTGATACTGAGAATTCAGAATCTTTTCCTGAGGAGCGAGCAAATGACTCTAGGATCCGATAAATAAGTGACAAGTGTAATCGGTAACCTGATGTAATACCTACCTGTACTCAGAGCTGTTGTGATTGATATGAAACATTCTAGTTATTGATATTTTAAATATCTAACCTACTTTTAGTCTCCAATAATATAATAGGTGAATAAATTTTAACTTTCAAGTAGATTCCGAATTCCCTTAGTGGGTCACTAAGGGTGGAGCGGCTACCCCCTGAGGGGCCCCCCTGTGGTTAGACTTGGCTGCTCTTTGAAGAGCACCATTGGGCTCATCCGCCCTCTGTTTTCCTCAGGTGCTGCGAGGAAACCATTTTAATTGAGGGGAATTGATGCCTGGGGAAAATAATGGCCTTTGCGGGGCAGCAGGAGTGTCTGCTGGCCCTACGTGAAGAGCCCGTGTGGGGACTGTCTTGTGTTTGGGAGGTCAGGACTATCAGGGCAGATATGTGATGTGGGGCCCACATTGAAATCAGCCACAGGAGGCCTGCAGCGTCACCCAGGTGCTTGGTGTAGGTCCCTGAGGCAAAGCAGGGTTGAGGACTTGCCTGGCAGAGGAGTCGCATCCTAGCTGCTGTTCACAAAGTCCACTGTTATGTTTCCTCTTATGTTTCCTCCTGGTCTGTAAACCCCACCACTGCCCTTTGTCCCCGGTCACTACTGCAGTCCAGGCCTCTGTCCTCCATTACTGTCCTCCATCACTGTCCTCCATCGTGCCTCTCTCATTCTGCCCTTTTGAAGTAATGAGACCATGCTTATTTAAATTGTCCTCCAGGTGGAATGCAGACACTTTAACTGTGCTGTAGACACTTCTCCTTTCATCCCAGGGTCCAAGCAGAGCAAAACCTAGTGTCCTCGGTTCTTATGAATTCATCATCCTTTCTGTTAGGAAGATCCAGTTCTTCCCTGCTGAAAACCGAATTGTCTTCCAGAGATCCTAGGGTGATCTGGAGCTTTCCTTCCCAAGTGTTTTCATAGTAAAGAATGAGAAAGAGACTACTTAGATCAGACAAGCTGCTGTCCCTTTGATGATGCCCTCACCCTACCCCTCATAAATACAAATAGTTTTCAGAAATGCAAGAAGCCAGGAGGCCAAACACAAATCCAGGTGTGTTTGAGGCCCTCCCAAATCAGGAGATAATAACAGCTGTCTTTATTTTTATTCCTGAGATTCAAATAAACTAAGCATCAGCGTTGGTTCCTGTGGGGGCATGAACAGAAGGCAGGTAGCCTTGATTCTCAGAAGAGCCAGCAAGATAGACCAGCTGTGCGGGGGGAGTAGGTCCGTGTAATCTGAAAAGACCTCTAACTTGGGAAGTAAATGTGGAAAGTTAGGGTTAGTCATCCTCCTCCTTCATTCTCACCATGGCTACAACTTTTCCATCCATAGAGAATCTTCTGACTGGACAGATTTCTCTCCTGAAGGTGCTGGCCATTCCTCCCCTCATGGGATGCAGGCATGTGGATCCTGTGTGGTGTGTGCCGTGACAGAGGCGGGACAGGTTTTATGAGGGGGTGCGGACAACCCCCATCTCACAGTCTGGCGGGGACAGGTGACAGGGGTGGGGCGAGGGGGCGTCTAGTCAGTTAGAAGTGTGAGAGGGGTTTGGAGAGACAGCCGGTGGGAGTTTGTGGAAACGTGCATATTTGGTGCCAGGTCAGCTATAACAACACAACAGCAACAGATTTGTGATACCAGCAAAAGGACTCAATCTAGCAAATCAACTTCTAGTGTTGTGTATCATTTCCAAGGCATCCTGAGTGTGTCCCTTTTTCTCCTGTCACCGTGCTGACCCTTCCCTGCTCCAAAGGGAATGTGATCAACGGAGAGTTCCCCCTGAAATTCCTCAAGAGCATTGTGGGCTGCCTGTGCCCTTCCCCTGGGTCCTCACCCTTAGGTGGGAAGCCCTGAGCTGAGGGTCCTAAGTTGGCAGGCCGGTCTGGGCTCCTTCCCGGCAACTCCAGAGGTGTGAGCACCAGACACCTTTCCAAAGTGTGAATCTCCAACTGCTGCTCAATAAGATGACACTTTGATAGAGGAGGAGGAGGAAGGCAGAAGAGAGGGGGAGAAAGACATGGAGCAGTTGTGCTGTCTTTGCTATCTGGATCTGATTTGGCCCAAGAATCCAAGCATCAGATAAAAATAACAAGTCACCAGCGGAGGACATTGCTCCCCTGCCCCGGGGCTGCACATGCCTAGTGCTCCTCTGGTCGAAGAGCCCTGCCGCTTTCCCGGCAGAGGCGGGCGCAAGAAAGGGCCGGTGTTTGATGTATGAGCTTTGGCTTGCCATCGTGAGTCACCCCAGAACTAGCTGCAGGCAAAACAGAAATCTTTTGTGATTAATTAGAAAAACGGAGCCATTATGAAGCAGCTGCGTGGAGCCAGGGCACGGTGCTGGAGACAGTGCTGACTGGACAAAGGGCACTCCCTGTTATGGGACAGCACCCCAGAAAGCCTGCTGCCCCTGGTCTGCTGCCGTGGGAGCTTTATGAGTGCTGACAACTTGGGGACTTGAGCCAGATGCCAGTCAACTCCTTCTAAAGGATTCTAAGTTGACTTTTTTTCAACACCCTCAACACTTTGGTCTTTGCAATTTGACTCTCTCTCTCTCATTCATTTTTTTTTTTTTTTTTTTTTGGTTGTTGATTGACCTCAAACATTTCCTTGTCAGCAGTTGTAGGAGACTGGAGCACCCTTTCGGCACATAAGGTGGATTATTTTCCCGTTGGAGTACATGCTTCCACTCATGCTCTGAGGATTGAATCCAGATACCACTGTGCTTCAGAGGTCTTATCTTTTTAAAATGTTTGTTGAGGTAACTGTAATTTAGAAAATAATACAAGCTCATATGTGCAGGGTCACCATTCATCAGATATATGTCAACACACCCTGCCCTCCACCAAATTACCACAAATCTTACACAACTGTCTATTGGACCCACAACCATTTGCCCCTACCCCCTACCCTGTTCCCCACTGGTAACCTCACTTCTATTGTCAATGCCCAAGTGTTGTTTTTCTGTTTTATCTGTTCATTTCCTTTGTTTCTCTATATGCAACATGTAACTGAGAGTATCAGTATTTGTCTGTCTCCTTCGGACTTATTTCACTTAGCATAAATCCCTCTAGTTCTATCCTTGTTGTCACAAAGGGCAGGATTTCATTTTTGAGGGCTGTGTAGTATTCCACCATATTCATTTATCATATCTTCTTTATCCATTCATCTGACAGTGAGCACTTAGGCAGCTTCAAATTCCTGGCTATCATAAATAATGCTGCAGTAAACACAGGGGTGCATCTATCTCTGAGAATTAGTTTTTGTTTGTCTGTCTGTTTTTGGTAAATAACTTGCTTTTATCTTGACAGGAAAAAGGAACCACCCTGATGAGCTGTTTCTCAGAGACAGGAGAGATGAAAATATCACAGTGAGTTGCTGATTAACAATTTATTCTGTTTGGGATTTATTCTGTAAGAGGAACTTTAGATTTTTTGTCCTGATGTGATCTATGCCTCCTCCCAAATATGCACAGAAAGAATGCACCCCACACAGTGGAGCTGGGGGTGCAATTATGTCTTTTAAAGGAAGTTCTCAATGAAAAATAATTAAATCCTGGCAGTGACTGCAAATGTCAAAATATAAATTGCCTCCAGTGATCTTTTTTTAACCACAGGCTAAGCAAGTTTTCCTGTGTCCTGGGTCAACTGTGCAGACAGCAAGGGTCACAGACCAAAGAGTAACACAAGAAAATGCCACTGCACTCTCTCCAGCCCCCCAGCAGCACCCACCGCGCTTGGAGAAGACATCTCCCAGACCTTTGAAATTTGGTTTGTGCCAGGCAATTAACTCGTCTTAATGTGTGTCCTGCTCTCTAAGGGCCCTTTCTGGCCCTCTGTTTGCCCTGCCTGGTCCCATTGTTCTCCATTATTATTCAAGCTGCGCCCTCAGTAGCAAGCCCGCTGACCGTTCAATCAGCGTGGTTGCTGCTGGTTCAATCAGCGTGGTTGCTGCTGTGGGATAATTAAAAGTTCCCAACCCCCTGCCCCAAGGCCAGGCTAGAGCCAGTCAGAGAGGAGCCAGGACTTGGCTGCTGGGGACCAATCGATCCGCTGATTAACTCTTCTTACTGATTGGTTAGAGCTGATTGCATCTCCAGTAAAGAAATCTCTTCGGGCCCTCAGGCACAGAAGGCAACTATCCATTCAGGGTGGCGAGCTGAGGCCTGGGCTTCACTGTCCACATGGAGGGAGGGAAGGAGACAAATCCAACATTTCCAAGATGCTATCTCCTCACTGGTTTCCCCTGAACTAGCTCTGGCTTTATTTCCAGGGAGAAAAGTTCTTTCAGTTTCAAGAACGTTGGAAAAGATCCCCAGCATAATGGATGCTGCTATTTAGTTTATGAATCTGTGTCTCCAACTGTTCTGCTCAGAGTGTTAGAAAACACTGAGGATATGCCCTGAATAAATGGGTCTCCGACAAGGTTTGCATTTGCTGGAGAGTTAATATTGATCTCTGGGCCCAGATTGGCTGTCTTGGGGTGTTTATCTTTGGCACTGGGAGTAAAATGTACTGCCTGGGAACAGAGACATTCAGTTTGAAGGGAGCTGTCTTTGAAGGGAGCAGCTAGATGCTATCAGAGAGGTGTGGGGGACAGAGGCATAATGAGCAGCTTCCCTGGGCTTCGAAAGTCTGATTGACATGGATTTGGAAGGAGCCAGCAAGGAGAGTCTGAGGGTCCCAGGCGTCTCACCCTGTCTGCAGAGTGCGGAGAAGCAGAATTTTCCAAAGCAATTTCTGCAAATACTCTTTGCTTCTCTCCCCAGGACTGCTGGGCTCCCGTGACGTCAGAGGCAGGTGGGGGAGCTGACTATATGGCTCAGGCTGCAGGTCAAACGAAGCAGTTACTCTCCAGAAGCCTGGTGGTTTTCCCTTTTCTGGGAAGACTTTCCACGGGACTGGGAGAACAGAATTAGACGTATTTCCAGGAGCCCAAGCACAAGTCTCCTGACTGTGGAGCTGGTGGTGACAGGGGATGACCCTACCTGCTGCTAAGAGGGTCCCACCAGACTCTCTGAGTGGGCAGTAGGGGTGACCAGTCTGTACTGTCACGGGCTTTGAGGCTGTGACCTGTCCTGGGAGGAGGCTGAGGTCATAGGTGGGAAGAACCCCACATCAGCTGAGGTCCTGAAACATGCATCGTGGGAACACCAGAAAACGTATCTTTACCCCCAGGAGAACCCCAATATCAGTAATTATTTTAGCATCTCAGGGGCTCTTAGAGTTATTAGATCAAGCATAGACTTGCACACTTACACCCCCACAATTTGCATACTCAGAAACCACACACACATTTACACACCCACACACATTCATACACACAACACACATACCACATTCCCATGTACCACACCCCCCACCTCCCTATGCCCTACGCCTCCCCAGTCACACCCACATACTTGCACACCCACCATGTTCACACATACACTGCAGACATACCACACAACACATCACATCCTCACACCATGCACCCACACCTCTCTACGCCCCCCACATTTATACGCTCACACCCACAGCGCACACCCACACTTTTACTCACACACAACATGCTTACCTCACTACTCGCACACACTTGGACACTCACACCCAGACACTCACACTCTCACACACCGTCACATGCCTCTCACATAGGGAGATAGACTTACAGTTAATTAATTTGTTCTAAAAAAAATACATTTCTGAAATCAAAGCAGAGTTGGTACAATGTGTGTGTAAACCAGAGGTGCCTGTCATTAGAAGAAAAGAAAACACGAGGAACCAAGGCATGAGAGTGAGAGCTCAAACCTGTAACGTAGTCGTGCTTACTTAGAACTTAATTACGTGACTCCGCTAAATAGACTGGAAAATAAATAGTACAGGTGTCTGTTTTCAGCCTGCTAGAAGCTTACAGTCTGACTGTGTTATAAATGTTGCTTATTAAAATACCCACAAGGCTACTTAAAATTTAAAATTTTTGAGAAAAGTATTTCTACTCAAAAGGATCTTTCTATTCAGGTCTTTCCCGCTTTCCGAAAGTAGAGCATTTCCACTTGGGGTGACTTGGCAGGTGATTTGGGGAGTCTGGGAACACTGTTACCAAATATTTAGAAAAATATTTGGGCATTTCCAGTCTTCCAAAATCACCTTATCAAATCATTGCAAACAGGAACGCTCTACTTTCAGAGCGCGGGAAAGACCTGTATAAGATTTCTGCGTACAGAGAGGAAGGACATGAAATAGGCCTCAGAAGGAAGCAGTAAGGCAGTGCCTGTTGAGTTTTGTGGTTGGATGAAACTGACTATTTGGGAAACTGGGTCATTTATGATACATCGTGACACCAAAGATTCATGGATTTATCTTGAAGACCTGGAGATAATTGTTGAGAAAGCCTCCTCTCCCCTGGAATTGTGCATTATTTTTACATCATGCCATGCTTTCTCTGATAACCTACCGGAAATCCAGTATCCTGAGGACTTCCATGCAGGATCTCTGAACACAGCAGCCACATCCCTAAAGTGTGACAGTTTTGCAAAACAAGATGAGATGACTGGCCGGTGTGGGATATAGGTCTGTAATCTGAAGCCAGACCTCTGGCTTCTGTCTGTGTGGCAGAGCAGAGACCCAAGTTACTGTCCACCCATCGCACCGCCTGGGGGTAGGTCCTCTCTTTTCAGAACACGTTTATCTTCTTAAGGAAGCTGCTCAAGACCATGACCACATTTGGTGTATTGAATGAAGGTCATTGATTTTCTTTGAGTGATTCTGCTTATAAAACAGTTTTGAGTATTGCTGAGAAATGTCCAAAGGTTAACAGAGTAGATCTGAAGTTTGGAGGAGGTTTTAAAGCATGTAAAACAGATGCATGCCCGGTGTGTCCTAACACACTTGGTTTTACTTTTGAAAAGTTAGTTTTTTTGTTTTGTTTTGTTTTTTAGGGAAAGGTGCAGGCAGGAATGAAGGCGAGCAAAGGCAGGCAGGCAGAGAGAAGAGGAAGAGACATTTCGTTTTATTTCGTTGTTCATCTTGGTTGCTTCTGCCAGCCCCAGGACATGAACAGGGACCCTGGGATGTATGTGAACTGCACTCAGCTACTGCACCACCAGAGCGCACATGTTTTTGGAAAGTTCTTGAAAGCACCTGAGAGATCACGCAACGATGGGCACCACCACGTGTCCAGTTTCACTCTCTAAAGAGTTGGTGAAATGGAACAAACTCGGCTACTCACCTCACTCTGGGATCAGTTGCTTCAGTAGAAGGAAGTGCTGGTCAGAGGCAGGGCCCACGATAGCCAGCACCATCACTCCGAGCCCCAGACAGGGTCCCCTGACAGGAAGACGTATGCGCGTGTGCACATTTTCTTTGGAACAGACCAGCATGCTGTGTTTGGCTTTTGCTGTCTCAGTCTGCTTAGGAATTCCTAATGAGGAAGCCGCAGTGTTTAACAGTAAAATATGGTTATGGCTCTTAAATGCAGGCTGCATTTAACAACCGTATATTGATTTTTTCTTGTAATTTTATTTCCATGAGCATTTCTGGTTTCTTAATTAGTAGCCTTTTAGAGAGAGATTTAACATTCTCTCGATCCGAGGGTTTGGTCCTCAGAGGAGAAGGAGGCCCACACGGCACATACATATACAGATGCCCTTACCTGCCAACACAATTAAGACAAAATAGCGTCGGTGAACCCGGTGACAAAACTCAACAATTTCCAATTGCACGCTCACCCTCTAACGGGAAGAACTTTTACCCCATGTTCCTTATTAAACTGAAGTATTTTATTTAATGAGCGTGACTCATGCAAGGTGTTCCCATAAATCATCGGCTGGTTTACAAACTCAATAACGAGGCTTCCTGCTATAACTAGGCTGTGCACACCTTAAATTATTAACACGCCGGGGCCTTAAGGCAGGACTTTGATGCTGATGATATAAACACTGTGAAGACAAGGTGCTCCCTCAGCAAAAGATTATTGACTCTAATTACCATTTACCACAGGAAAAAGAAAAGAAAAGACAATAAAATACGAGAGAGAATTGAAATCTAAGATTTAATTTTATGAGGCGCTTTAAACGCCTCCCCCTAACTTCTTTTCCTTTTTTTTTTTCTTTCTGTTTCTCCTCTTGTTTTGGCTGCTGGTACAGGCTGAGAGTCCCTCGTGGGCTAGCAGGAAAGCAGGGGACAGGATAGGAGCAGAAGGGACTTCATAGCTGTATTACATACATTCTCTAAAACACGGCGGAAAAAGGCCAGGAGGAAGAGAAAATGATAATACACTGGAAAAAAAAAATCCCGGTTTTAATTGTTTTCATATACATACCTAATAAAAAGGTTAAAGGACTAATGCCCAACTCCAGTCATTTGGGCTTAGTACACTAGAACTTCAGGTCAGCTTTTTAAAGGGAGTCATTTGTTCTTATTAAGTGCTCCAGTTTCACTACATCCTCATTATATAGTTGTTGGGAGGATGCAGAGAAGTTAACATGAAAGAGACTTGATGCAAAGAGAGCAGACTGAAAAATGAAAATCCAGGAAAAATGGCATGAGGTTGGCAGTCTCATGAAGAGCCGATGTTTCATTTCTTGGATTTGGAAAGTGGACATATCTGCTGGGAGCAGAAAAGGGAAGATTCCAGAGTGCCGGGGGTAACGTGGAGGGGGACACAGGGGGACACTGAACTGCCCGCTGTCCCAGACTCTTGCTCTGTTTCTCCTAGTTTTGTATGAATCTCATTTCTGAATCGACTTTCCACTCAGGTCATCATTCTGTAAGTAAACCACTAGCTGGCATTCCCCTACCAAAAAACTCCAAGTTGCGCCTACAATTTGTTTATGAAATCAGACATTGTTGGGTCAGCAAAGGTTTTTGGGAATTGCCAGTACCTCCAGGTTACACATGTGAACATTTCAGCCTAGAAAGGGGTCCTAATACCTCTCCCATGTCTGAAAAGTTCCATATGAAGGTGGGACCCCAAAACAGACCCTTCCTGTGCCACAAGGTAGTGTCCTCAGAATCACAGAACTATGATCGTGAAGGGAAAATGTACCATTAGCCTCCAACATAAACTAGGTGACACTGATGACTGTCTACCTGGAGATACCGAAGGCAGGCCTCATAATCCATGAACTTACTTAAATAGGACCAGAACATGGGGGAAAACCTGTGCCAGATGTTTACAACCTTATCTTTTTCTTTGGCAAGTCTTCCTGAGACTTTTAGGATCAGGTACAATGTTTGGAATAGACACAGAGACACATGGGTTTACTCCCAGTTCTGTTGTTCTTGGCATCCCTGGAGGCCATGCCCCAAGCCACCCACCCACCAAGGCATTGTGTTGCTGAAGGACCACAGAGGCCCTAGGAGCCCTGCCTAGAAGTGATACTTGTCAGGTACATGTGGGGAGGTGCGCCCACCTGGGCTCTCAGCTGGATGGGGAAACCCACCTCCCTCATGGAGAAGAAGTGAGTCTACACTAAACATGAGAGAACGTAATGCCTTTCGGTGCTTCACAAAATACCCATATAGTCCCTTCTCTCTCTGGTCACTGTTTCCTTTCTAAACAGGTCACTCATTCACTAGACATGGATACCACAGACTGACCACATGACTCTAGGTCTACTGAGGTTTATCATCTTCGTGATGATCGGATGGGGCATTTCTAAACACGCTCTTGTCTTTTCTCCTTGTAATAAGACATGTCCTATAATTTCCCTTCTTCATGAATCATAGCTCTGCCCCCTCCCCAAACTGTATTTATTGTATTTGCCCTCAGAGGTAACGACAAATAAATATTGAGAGTAGGTTCTTCTGTGTAGTGCTTACACAGTTTTGCAAAGAATCCAGGATTCTTTTTGTTTGGCCAACACATGGTTATTTTGTGGGAGGCCATTAAATATATAAATATCAGGGCAGAGCCATTAAAATTATGCATGTAGATACACATAAAAAGACCAATATTCATTGAGTTCACACATGAAGACCATGTCAGGCTCTTTGTCCTGGGCTGATTATAATGCAAAGAGCCACAATTAAAGCCTCTTTTGGAGCTGCTTCTAAAGGGGTCTGGCCTGGGGTGAGGGGATGAGACTCTTCCCAGCCTGAGTGTCTGAGCTCTTTGCTGGGATTGCCTGGGGCAGTGGCCTGGTGACTGCCCTCACTGGCCTTGCTCTTTTGGGTAGACTATGCAGGGAAGGGAGCTAAAAGAAGAATGAATGGGGTGTGTGTGTGTGTGTGTGTGTGTGTGTGTGTGTGTGTACAGTGTACATATGCATATGTACATGAATGCATTGTATATGAGCAGGTGCACATATGTGGACAGCTGTAAATGCACACATGCAAGTGTATACACACATAGATGGGCTATTGTGCACATATGTGCAACTGCACATGTGATGCTTATGTGTGTACATGTGTGCGCCTGTCTGGAGACACAGGAGACACGGCAGGATGAGTTCTAGGGTTCAGAATTGCTCCCCCAGAATCCTAGAACTATGTCTCCACGCTTTAGGACTAGAGATGGGCCCTAGCTTATTCCTTCTGTAGGTGTCAGAATGCTGCTATTTCATGATCACGTGACTCTTTCTTCTAAAAGATACCACATTTCCCCCCAAGTAACGCATGTGTCAGCAGTACTGCTCTGTGCACACACATGTGAATAATCTTTCTCAGAATCAACATCTTGCTCTACAGTCCGGCTTTTCTTTCTTTTATAAGCTTTTAAATAATAGAACATTTCAAACATACACAAAAGAAGACAAACAGGACATTATCAGGTACACATAGCATCACCATCTTCAACAATCACCCCTGAGGCCAATGTTTTGTCTACACCTTGCTCTCACTCCCTCTATTATTTGAGGCAAATGCACCGTCTCACCGTACACATCTCATTGTATATCCAGTTGCTCAATGTACACACACTGCATTCTGTTTTACACCTTATAGTAAGTTATACATCCCTTAAAACCTACCACTGGAGCTCTTTTTAAGTGTGTGAGTTTGAGACACACATTTGCATCCTTGTGCTATCATCGCCGTCATCACCATCCAACCCCATAACACATCCACCTTCCCAAACTGCATTGCCCTGTTAACACGGGCGCCACTCCCTCCCCCAGTCCCTGGCACCCATTGTCTACTTCCCGTCTTTGTGAATTTGATGATTTAGGGACCCCGGCAATGTGATCACACAGTACTTGTCCTTTAGAGACAGGCTTATTTCACTGAACCCAGAGCCACCCCGGCACGTGTCTTGTAGCCTGTGTGAGTTGCCTCTGTTTTAAGGCTGTGTTCATATAATGGTAAACACTGAGACTTTTTTTTAGCCCCCTGCTTTAACTATCTCCTCCTTAACAGGTGTGATGTTTGCTCTTATTTCTTTGGAAGGCTATTTAGTCACTGATTTGAGAGAGAGGTTCTTTCCTTTGGTCAAATCTGTGTGTCACAATGGATGAACATGTGGGCACATTGCGCCTCCAGTAGCTTTAAGTCTCAAGCAAGAGACACGTAACTCATAATGGCCATCGGTGGAGTCTTGCACGCGGTGTTGATTACACACCCTCTCTTGGACATCTGAGCCAGACAGAGCGTTGCACTTTCTGAGGATGTAAAGGACAGAGAGACGTGCTGAGGACTTGGGAATGCCGATCCAAAGAACAGGCCACACTCTCAGATGGGACCCCACGTCTCTCACAAACCCAGAGTCTCACAAACCTAGAATCATCTAAGCAGTCTTCAGAATACCTGGGGAAGACTGGGTAGCATCGATTTCTTCTCTGAATGACACATTAAGAAGGTTAAGGTGTTAGCGAAGTCAGTCAACATATTGGAAGCTGGGCATGGCAGGGTCTGGGCACTGCGCTTGTGATGTCCGCCATCTTTGTCCTGTTGTAGTCTGAGCCTTCCATCAGAGCGTAGGAAAATATATCCATTGGCTCTTACTCGCTGGAGGAAAATCAACATTGAGTTGGCCTGACACAGGTGGCAGGGGCAGGGAGGCTGCAGGTTCTGGTCTCCCTAGGTTGGCCCTGCCCGTGTGATCCTCTTTTCTGGGGGCCTGAGTGCGGGGGCAGCTTGGGGAACCAGCCACCCTCTCCCATTTCCTCCCTGTGTCAGGAGGCCCTGGGCTCCTTTTACTCAGTCTGCTCTACACTGTGGCTTTTTGCTCTTTCTGAGTTGGGTCTGACCACACCAGCTTGAACTGCCTGCTTTTGGGAAAACAGAGGGGAGACCTGGGCACAGCAGAACGCTTAGCAAGCATGAGAGAGACTGGGTACCCTAACGGAGGCTGACTCTTTCTCCTTCTGCTACTTGAGTCCAGAGCTTCTTGTCTGGCCTATTGTTCTGTCATCCAAGTGCATGCTCTCATCTGTCTTGACCTTCTGTGCCTGTGAGTTACTGTGGCTCCCTCACCATGATGGTCAGTTCCTCTGGATTTGGGACATATTCGCATAACAGCATGGGGGAGGGGTATTTGGGACACTGGCCCTAAATGAACATCGGCTGCTCCTTGGATGACAAAAGAGGGACAATGGCTTTATTCCCAGGTGGCCACATAGAGAGGCAAACAAAGCTTTCCATCCTGGTTAGCCTGCTGCCCGCCCCGCCCAGAACAAGGGGCATCCAAACGACCCTTCTGAGGTCAGTGTCAGATGAGAAAGCGTGGAGCTGGTCATGTTCTCTGAAGGCCCGTCTCTGGACTCTTCTGCTGTTGACCAGATGAATATTGGAGTTGATGGTTTGGGCATCTGTGTTTCATTTGAGTAGAGGAACCCCTTCTATCCTGCTGATCACTTCACCGCTAATGATTTCACCAAACAGGGCTGGAGACTTGGACAACTTTTGTTTGAAAAGAAGTGGCCTGGACAAGGAGCTAAGATATTATTTAAGCTAGCTGCCCAAGGATCTCTCTCATTGGCTAAGCGTCTGTCTCCATGGGCCGCAAACTAGACATGATAACTGCGTTCTGTTTCGATATCACCAGAGAGCTCAATCTGAATGCAGCAGTACATAAAATATTTCCGTGATGAGGAAATCACAACTTTAAAATATAACGCTTTTGTGACTCTGGACCTCTTGGGAAAAAAATAAAATGAGTCATTAAGTCTAATATATACATTCAGCTTTAACTGTATCACCAAGCAGTCTCTCTCTTCTCCACTAGTTTCTTTTATGGGAACATAATTATCCAGTTGCAGGAGAGATGGTTGAGTTGGGTTGGGCTCATCTGTCCATACCTGTTTCCATCTATTTCTAAAATGAAACTGATATTTGTCCCTTACAGTAAGACATACATGCTGACACTGTCTTTTGCATATGAATGTGTAGACCGCAGAGTTACACAGAGAGAATCTGCTTCTCTACTTCAGGCTGAAGACTGATCAAATCAAAGGCGGGCAAGAACACCGACTCCCACCTTCCCTCCACCAGGTGACGTTTATGGGGATTAACTACATTA
Source organism: Solenodon paradoxus (assembly GCA_004363575.1). Classification (NCBI taxonomy): domain Eukaryota; kingdom Metazoa; phylum Chordata; class Mammalia; order Eulipotyphla; family Solenodontidae; genus Solenodon; species Solenodon paradoxus. The sequence continues at coordinate 157,117 of RJWH01000373.1, forward strand.
TTCACGGTATTTCTTAAGAATTAAATTAATTATAATGCATTTGGAGTCCCTGAACATTCTCACAATTAATTTGTGCTATTGAGTTATCAAATATCATTTCTTCAGGGAATAGCTCATTTCTGATGTTTTCCGCTGGTGTCCCGAGAAGTAATTTTGGACTGAAAAAAAAAATTCTATCCTTTTTCCGAGGATTTGTTTTTAATCTCCAAAGGAATTCTGGGAACACCGGAATAAAACAGTACAAAGTGGCTAATCCCTTAAGAAAGGATTCTGATCACCCAATAACATAAATTAGAGACACTAGCAGGCAAAGGAAACTATTTTTTTTCTCAGGGCTTTTAAGACAGAGCCCATGTGAAATCCATAGTCCTTGGGTCACAGTAGAGCTACTAAATTCAATTTTTCTAGTTGTGTATTTTAACATGTTTCATGTAATCAGATATCCCTGAAAATGTCATGAATTTTTAATGGCTTATTTTGAGTTTCAAAATTTCTTTCCATAATACCACTTAACTTCCTTTTCAAATTTTGATTGTCTTTGACCCATTATGCAAGGGTGGTATGTGGCAGAGTGCTTTGATTTAAGGGCCCTCAGAGATGTAAGAGTGAATGTTGTAGGCTCATATTTTATCCCGCCAGTTCTGTTCTCCAAATTTTTCCTTACTTGTGATTCTGTGCCTTGACCTGATACTTGAGGATCAAAGAGATCTGAGGATATGGAAACTTGGATGACTTTTTCTTTGACAGTGCTCAGTCTCTAAAGTCTGATCTCATATCTAGACTTTGACTTGCTTTGACTTTTTGCAGAGACTGACTTAAAGGCACTCATGTCTAGTTTGTGAGTTGGGGGAGAAACTTGCTGCCACTCAGCCTGGGAGAGAGTCCTGGGACTGTGTGTGTGTGTGTGTGTGTGTGTGTGTGTGTGTGTGTGTGTGGTGAGGTCCCTGGGACTGTGAAACTTTGATCATTTCATCATTTTCCTGGGTCGGACCACAGGTTGGAGAGAGTCACTTCTCTTTCTTCTCAATGTGTGTCTCACCATGTCTCCCATGCTAACAAAAAACAATTCTCCACAAACCTTCCCTGAGGTCCTACTTCTCTTCTCTGCCTCTCTTATACAAACTCATCCAAGTATCTACAAGGTTTCCTTTGTAATCTAGTCCAATGGTCACTTGCTATAAGTAATTGGTGGGATTTTTGCACTGACCAGGAGAGTTCCCCTTTCCATGCTACTAAGAAAGTGTTCTACCCACGTGTCACCAAGTTAAGATGCTCATTTGTTATTTTACTTTAAGCAGGCTCTACATTATAATTTAACGCATAATGGAATCCCTCTTCTAGTTGACAAACACTGTGGTGCAAATGATTTAATTTACTAGCTTACGCATTAGTCTACATATATTGTACTGATCAGTCATTGCATCCTAAAATCACTCATCCTTAATGTAATGATTTGGTATCCCTACAGAGAATTCCAGTCATCAGAATGTCATTAGGTACAGTAAAAAATGAAAATTACTATTACACAGCAGTAAACACTATTAACTGTTAGTTAAAATAGCATTTAATTTAGCCATGCAAGAGTTTACCAATTTCCACAGTTTACTTGGTCATCAAATAATCGTCACTGCAAAGTTAATGACACTTCCGCCAGTGAGATGACAGACGAGGAGAGGCGACGATGAGCTGGTGTTTACATGGCAGATGTCATGTAGTGACACACAGACTGTGTGGACATTGGGACATTTTTTTGTCAAGGAGATTCATCGTGGGGAGGAGGCAGTGACGGCTACCTCCTGGGCTGCCTCTCCTTTTGCCTTGGCTCAGATTTCACTGGGCATCCCTTGGTCTGTGGTGACGCTGATAGACTGATTATTGTAGCATTCCTGCAAGTCTCTCTGGCTGACAAATCTTATCTTGTTAGGAACGTTGAGCCTATTTGGATGGTATGTATTTTTGCACAAGACTTACCAACCCCAGGCTTACGATGAGCGGTGGCGTCAGTTGCAAAACATGTATTTTGCCTTGAAATGACCTTTCCCCATGACAGCCTGACTCCAGCATCCCCCAGCTTTAAACGAAATCAGCAGTGCCATCAACCGTGCCTGTAAATGAAGCGCTGTGGCTTCCTTGGCGCCGTAGTCCTATCTTCATCCAAGGGTTGTGACTTATCTCCCTGTTCATTCCATAACTGAATTTGAGTTTCATGCCCCAAATATTGAACTTAGATATGGAAATAGGACCCTGTGGATGCAGAAGGCAGTAAAAACAAAGTAACAGGCAGCATCGCTTCCTATTTGGCTTATGCTTCTCCAACCTGACAGGGCAAGTGATTGTTGGGAATGACTAGCTCCAGTAAGACATGGTGGAGAGGCTGGAGCCTGATTCCCAGGACCTTGGAGGAGCGCTCTGGCGAATGCTGACCCTGAGTGTGGTAGGTGTGTGTCTGCAGGAAGCATTTCCAGTCTGCACTGTGGTGCTGCCAGTCCCCTTCCGTCAAGAAAACGCAGTGGAGAATTGTCTGGAAATGGGTTCTTGGCTCTATGTACTATGGTCTTGTCCTGCTGCACTGACCACCAGAGGTCATCCTGGCCAACTCTGTGATGATGCCATTTGGAGTAATTGCATCTTTTGCCCTGAGAAGGAGCTTCAAGAGGTACAAATAAAAGTCACTGCCAGTCTGCAAGGAAAGAACACGTTTGCTGCCTCCTTGACTCAAGGGCCACCTGTGTTAACGTTCCACCGTGCAGGTGAGTAGACCCTGAAAGAACAGTCGTAGGTGCAGTTGGGGGTCCTTGGTGCCTTCTGAGAAATCATTCAATGGAGTCGCCAATAAGCAGCACACAGCACATGTCTATGTGCAAACATGAGCAAAGTAGAGCAAGCCACTTTTTACAGAAAGTGTGGGCAGCTGACAGGAGCCTGTCCTGATTGGGAAGGGAGAAGGGAGAAGGGAGGGGAAGGAACCCATGGTGGGGGAGACAGTGAAAAGGCAGAGCTGCTTCATTTGAGCTTTAAATAGTTCTCCAGCCACTTGAGGGCCCTGGAAGGGAGGGGGCTTTCTGCCCAATCAGCGATGATGGTGACAGTGACCCGGAGTCTCAGGAACTGCACTTGTTTTCCAAGTCATTTTTGTTGTTTCCAAAATGACTGGGAAAAAGCTGAAGATAGACATTACTCTTTATGCCCTCCTTCTTCCCCCACTTTGCCTGGTCTGGCAGAGTAGAGATTTGAAACTGCAAAGGGACTCTGAGAGGGAGGTGTTCAAGGCTAAGTCATGGGCTGTGATGGATTCAAGTCCCAGTCTGAGCTGCAGGCCCCTGCAGACCCACTGAGGTTGAAGGTCACGAGACTCCCTGTAATGATGGATACTGTGACTGAGAAGGGCTGGCTGGAGACAGCTGATAGTTAGACAGTTTTATTATTCCCCGCAATGGCACATTTAGGGAAGATGGGAAAATAAGGTGATTAGAATAGAGTCTCTATTAATAAGGCAATTAATAATTCTCTAAAGCTGGTGGTCCTAACAAAACAGGGGTCTTCTTTCTCCTGGGTCCTATTTCACCCCTCAACAGGACCTCTCATTGCCAGGAGGTGCCCAAGTGCAGTCCACTCACCTGCGAAATGGGCTTGATGTAGTTCTGAGTTATTTTTGGGGTCAGAGTCTCTGAAACCAGCCTTCTAAGAGTGTTACAGTGTGAAGGGCTCCTGAATGCATTCCCCTTCCATTTGCCCCTATCCTGTCTCCCGAGAAAGCCAGTGAAATTGGAAAGTGTAGCAACCTACTAATTGCCACATCTGACCCTACTGGATGCTGACAGCCCTGGTGAGAGGGGGCTCCTCTCCCTCAGATTTGGGGCCAGCCCTGTGCTTGGACCAGCACTCACTGCACTGCACGTCCAGAGTTCATCCTGCTTGGGAGACACTTGTGTGACCATGTGACCTGCAGAGTGTCAGCACTTAGATTTCCATATCTGTTCCCAAAAGTCTTTGGTTAGCTTTTGACTCAAAATGCATAGAAATCCCTTTGCTGGCAAATTCCTAACTGAACATTTCTGTCAGGTGTTGAAGACTCAGACATAGTTACATGCAGTGATACCATCCAGGACCATTTCTCTACGTTTCCATAAGGGAGGGTTTGAAGGTGGAGATGACTGCTCTGCAGTCAGAGCTCTCTGGAGAAACAGAACGAGAGGAGATAAACAGAGATAATACAGGAATTAGCTCAAGTGATTATGGGGGTTGAGAAATCCTATGGCCGACTGTCTGTCTGAAGGCCCCAGAACCAGGGGCACCAGCATCTGAGGGCTGGACAGGAGGGATTCCCTCACGTCAACCCAAGAGCAGACTTATCCTTCCCATCACTTTTGTTCTCTCTGGGCATCCACGGATCAGATGCCAATTGCACTTTGGTGAGGGCTATCTCTTTACTCAGCCCACAGGTTCACATTCTCCTCTCTCGTGGAGACATCCTCAATAACACGCCTAGGAATAATCTTGTACCAGCGCTCTGGGGCATCCCTTAGCCTTGTCAAGCCCTCACAGTCTATCTGGAAGTAAAACAGTCAGTCAGTCCTTGCTCATTGGCTTTCTTCACTGTCAAGCGTAAGACTGACTTGTTGAGCTTCTTTCTTAGTCTTCAGTGTGGCGTTGCAAAGAATGCTCAGAAAACAATACACTTAAACCCATGGTATAAGCTATATTTTATAATAATATAATTTCTTAATGTTTCTTACAGGATAGATGTTTATTGTGAGATAATATAATGCCACACAGAGCTTAAAGCACTCTATAGGCATATGCTGTTCTAGTTTTTTATGGTTAAGGAAATTGCTTTACGGCGTGAATGTATGCAGAGGTTAAGCAACGTATTGACAGATTCATGGCCCAAAGGCTTGAGGGCTGTAGACGTGGGGTGTTCTGACCTGTTCGAAGTTTCCGTTGCTTGTCTTTTCCCCTTCCTCTCCCGTTGGAATCCTCTCTTGTCTCCTCCTGAGTCACTGGCTTTTCTTGCTCAGATCCCACAGTAATTCCTGCATGTGACACACCTTTCTCTCTCCTCTCTGTCACTCAAATCTCCCTGGCCACCAGCTGATGGCCTCTTCCTTCAGGAAGCTGACATCCGTCATGCACGCTCCTCTAAGGGAGCATGGGTATGAGTCAGCACAGGGCTTCCACTCGGAGATGCAAGAGGTGACACGTAAGACGGTCACCATCTGGCAGTCATGGTTCATCTTCTAAGTGAGAACTGGGGTGTGGAAGGTGAGTGACTTGCCTTCGACCCTCAGAAAGTGTGAGACCGTGCTGACAAATTCTGCTTCAGCATAAAAGTGCCAAGTGGTTAAAAAATTCTTACAGAGCTGATTTTTCCAGATATTTAGGGGAGCATCACCTATACCCACCTGGACTTGATGGGCATGGAGGATTTAGGAGGTAGACTGATGCTGGGGTTTAGCTCATGGTTGGTGGTAGGACTGGATTCTCAGCCCAGCGCCATACTCATTAGCTATGTAAACTTGAGTTAATTAACTAATCTTTCTGTGCCTCAGTTTCCCTTGTGTTAAATGTGGATAATGATGGTGACGATAATGTTAATGACCTCATTTGTTGTACATTCAATTAGCGGATGTGCATAATAACTATGAAGAATGGAAAGTGCACATGAGAGTTAATAGTCTTAAGATAGAAATGAATGTTAAATATTTGTTTTCTGCATGTGGTTTTCTTTTGGTGCCTTAAGGAATTTAAGCATTCTGCCCTGAAACAGTTTTTTGGGCAGCTGTTATACATGCTAGCGCAGGGCTGTGACTTGCTCAGGGCTTGGCACTGCTTTTGACTGCAGACTAAACTCGCCAGTGATCTTTGTATTTGTTGGGAGACGGATTAACTACCCAACCATTGCACAGACACAATTTCCTCTGTGGAAACCCAGCTTCCAGCACTGAGGCGCCTGACCCTGTGCTTGCTCTGCAGACACACCCCCTCCCTGGCTTGTGATCTTGGTCACGTTGGAGCACATTCGTTTCGTTCTCATCTGTACAACCAGTCAGAAGGAGCTGGGACATTTACTGACGTGGCTCAGGAGTAGGACTGAGCTTGGTGAGTGTTGGGCTGAGAAACCCATTTTTCTGAAAATATTGAGAGAAGACGGAGTCCTTGAAAGAAGAGATGCAGTGCTCTCTCAGCAACCTCTCCTCCTTTTTTACGTTCCTCCCCACAGCTGCCACCACCAGTTCAACATCCCATGACTCTGCTTTCAGTATTCAGGCTCTAGAATTGCTTCACAACAAATTCCAGTGTTCTGGTCTTGGGAGGCTCCTTTAGACATTCACTGCTCACCTCTGTCCCACTGGGTGTGGTCAGTGTCTGGGGAGAGTTCTCTTCTGGTTGAGGTTTAATAAAGCCTGAGTTGCAGCTTGTTCTTAAAACTATAGACAAGTGCAGAATAAAGAAATTCAATGTGCTAGAGACTCTATACTGAGTCTTGACGTTTTAAGAATGTGGCATCAGGTGGATGTATCTTGGGCATTTTCTAGGGGGTTGGGTACCTCTGCCAGTAGTTGAAGATCGTTGCTGTAACACCGTTTCACAATCTGGCTTCCTGGCCTGGACCCAATGGACAGTCATATAGTGAATACATTTTTATTTCCCCCACTACCTCCTGGTCATGAACCTGCACTCAGACTTTACATGGTCTGCACTTTAGCTGCTTTAGCCACCTGAGCCACGGGGGTGCGCCAAATGAGATATTTTAATGAATATAACTAACTTTTGGAGACAAAACAAAAATGGTGAGAATAGCATTATTTAAAGATTTTTGTTTTAGGACCAATTTAACAGAAGATAATTGTATTCTCATGTATTTTTCATCATTGAAGTCTATAAAGAAAATTCAGTTCCATAGAGGTATATAATAGGCAAAAGGTAATACATTTGAGTCATGTTTTCGGATACATGTGTCTATTCTTCTTTGATGCTACACTGAAAATTGACAAGTGGGAGTTTCTTAGGTATTCTAGCTTACTTCTGTCAGGTGAGACTAGACAAAAATCAATGGTTGGAAAATGAGTTAGGTCTGCCAAAGTTCCTAATCCCATTGAACGCTGCAATTTTCCGACTGTGTTTCTATGTGTTCAGCACTGTTCTAAGCACTTGGCCTATATTAACTCATTTACCCTTCAGAATAACTAACTCTATGGTGCCAAAATTAATATTTTATGCAAATAAGGAAACTTAGGCATAGAGCTTCTCTGAAATGAATCTACCATCTCAGTCCTCAACTCCATTGCTTTATAGGACAGTAAATTCGAAGTAATGTAAACCTAATGACAATTCACAGATTGAAAAATCATGGGTAGGCATATGGCATATTGAACACTCTAATACTATATTGGTAAGTTACAATGTGACATAGTATACTTCTTTTCTAGTAGGCCAAAATAAGTTAGCAGTCTCTTAATCCGTCTATTTATATTACCATGAGTGATCTATTTTTGTTAACTTTTAAAATTTTATTGCAGGAACATTGCATCATCACATATATTGTGTCATTGTATGTATATCTGTAAATAGTACATTGGGTTCACCATCAGTTCTTTCTTACCGCACAGTGAATGATTTATCTGTGTCCCTGACTTTAGACTGTGTCTCTGGCTTGGCTGAGCAGTTTAACTGCCTGCTCATCGTTAGCAGGGCTGTATTGCATGAGTGTCAGCACTGCTAGACTCACTCTGCAAATAAGTATCTCATGTTTTCCCCCCATACTCCAGGATCTGATTTCCTTATTCCTGCCTGGTATGCTCTGTGAACTCTGTGAACCAGAATGTGTTCCTGCTGTCATTTCTCAAAAATTATCAGTGTGTTTCAGTGTATTGTTCAGAGAAAAGAAAGAAGAAATTGTCATAGGATGTAAAGAGCATTTAAAAAAATTAATTTTGCTGAAGCAAAACTGGTAGACTTAAAAAGAAATCCCAAATCTCAAACACCTCACACCATTGCAGATGCTCCTCACAGTTTTGACTACTTTTCTGGTCTGTAGACCAAGATTTCTGCTGTTCTTCCAAGTGCCATCAATTGATTCTCTCTGGGCAGTGAGGTACTACTTCATCTGTGGATTCTTCTGGGTACTCAGTGATGCCTGGTTCTTGGAAAAGTCTCCTCTTCGCAAGCCAGGTAGGCCTTGCCAGTCCTTTACTCCCCTGAGATCACCCGGAACATTCCAGAATTGTGCAAGAAGCTCCCGTTTCTTCCTGTTATTTTTGCAGTCCCTGGGCCAGGTGCTCAGGAGAGGCAGGTGGCCAGGACTGCAAACTCACAAGATATGTTACGGTGACCCCAAAGTGCCTGTTTCAGATTCTCTGGTTGTGGGACCTTCTCTAGGGGCCTCACACACACCTTTGTAGGACTCTGGAGCTGTTCCTTGACAATATTCGTTTTGGAAGAGTCAAGAAGAAAGGAGGCATGTTACCATGAGAAGGTGTTCGCCTCTGCCTCCATTGCTATCCTGAATTGGTGCATCTTCTTGACTTATGTGGAAAACACTTGAATTCTTACTTGATTACTCCAAACATGTACTGTAAACCTGATTCCTGGTTGTGTTTTTATTTAAGGCAATTGAAACAAGCAACTTATAAACAGGAGTGGAAATGAATTTACATTCTTGCATCTATTCATCTAGCCCTACTCATCACAGAAGTGAGACAATAAGTAGCAAATAAATCAAACTCTGTGAAAGAATATAATGAATTAACCAGTATCATTGAGATCATGGCCATCACTGACAGTCACAACAGAGCCAAACAACTGAACAATTTAAGGATGTTTTCACTTGACTCTTGGTCTTACAGAACCAACACTGGACTTGAAATGGACTTTGGAAACAACATGAGGGAAAATAATGGAAATCAAGGTTGTTGGAAATGGGCCTGAGATTTTCATGTTGTCCTTGGGGCATCCCTAAAGGTAGGGCCATTCATGGTGCCTAGACTGGTGTCCCCAAGCTACTCGTCTTCCCTGCTTTACAAGGGACATCACCCTTCAGGGCATCTTCTGTCCTGGGAGAAGGTGGGCTGGCTTCAAGGAGGACAGGGCTCAGTCAGGCTTTGTACTTTTACTGGTTGTGTCTCTGGACTGTGACTTTGACTTTTGCAGGACTCAGTTTCTTCATCTGTAAAACTGGTGGGTTGATGGAATTTATCTGAAAACGACCAAATGAGGCCATGCTTGGTGTAGGTGTCAGTAGGTGACAATGCAGCTGCCACCGACCGCTTCATGGAAGGCTGCACATATTCCTTCCCTTTCTCAATGCATTTTTTTTTTTTTTAGTTATTCTTATTATTTTATATTGTTTTGCTCTTAGAATGTAGGAATTTTTGTGCATATGGGCTCTGATATTTTGATGCATTTCTGTGGTTGATTTCTGGAGGTAAGGGTGTGAAGGAGAAGCAATTCTAATCAATTCTCATACTTCCTATCAAAAAGAAAGATAGCACCTTTTCAAAGACCCATTCCTGCTTCCTGTCACTGCTTGCTCCTATTTTGTTAGCTTAGCAATTAATACATAACGGATACTCACATGTATCACTTATTGTGTGTCAGTCACACATTTAAACTTTTTACTTACATTTTCATATTAACATAGTTCTAGATCATGTGCGGTTGTGAAAATAGCACAGAGATTCCAGGTGCCCTTATCACTTTTGCCCCAGTGACACCATCTGGAATAATAAGCAGACCTTCCCAGTTGAGATATTGATATTGATTTAGTCAACGCAGATTGCTTCTATCACTAAAAGATCCTCAGATTGCCTGCCAAGACCCACCTCCCTCCCATCCAGCCCCTCAGATCCCAGCATTCATTGAACTATTTTTATTTGTACAATGCTGACAAAATTATGTTAAATCATATTATATAGTGTGCAATCTTTGGGGATTTCTGTTTTACTCTGTATCATTCTTGGAGAGTGATGCTCATATCAACACAGATGCTCATATTTATATGTATAAATATATATGGTAATATTCCATGGTATATATTTACCACAGTTTGCATAATCATGCATATGTTTTCAATTTTTGGTTATTATAAATGAAGCTGCTATAAATATTCATACATAAGATTTTTTTTCTTCATTTCTTTAGGATATATGTCCAGAATTCAATTACTAGTTTGTGAAGTCATTTGGCTGTGGGGACAAATAAGTTTGCTCAAATTCTGAGGATTATGAGTCCAAAGAATGAGGCAGGCATGCTCCTGAAATATAGCAGCAATTTTTAAGGTAAATTACATACGGGCTCCATCATTCTGGAGCTGGTGAATGGTGCCACATGGGAGGCAAGATCTCAACACCCTCCACACTAAAGGATCTTTCTAGGCCCATCCTTGCTATGTGTTTTTCTTTTCATCTAACTAAGCAAAAGATTAATATAATGTACTCCATTACATGCCCCCCGGCATCCTTGTTCTCCTAAAGATATTAAGGAGCATAGGGATGAATAGGTCAGTTTCCAGGAACTATTTCTGGATACATTTCTGGAGCCTGTCACAGGCTCAAAATAACCCAGATAGAGTCACTTTGTTTTAGAGAGTACCATTTGCATGTTTTGTATTTTCAGAAACTGCCAAAATAATTTTCCCGAGTGCCTGTACCACTTTGTATTTTCATCATATTGTAGGATGGATCTCATTTTTCCACGTCTTTGCTGGATTTGCTGTTGTTACTGTTTCTTATTTTAGCCGTTCTTGTGGGTGTGTCGTGATATCTCATTATGATTTTAATTGTATTTTTTGAATCTCCAGGGATGATGACCATCTTTCCATGAACTTCTTGGCCACCTGTAGATTCTCTTCGGTGAAATATCTCTGCCTGCCTTTTGCCCATTTTCTAATTGATTATTCATTTCGTAAGGTTGAGTTTTGAGGGTTCTTTATGACTCTAGATACTAGGTTTTTGTTGGAAATGTTGCTTGCAAATAACCTGGCCTGTAGCTTGTCTTCTCATTCTCTTAGCAGAGTCTTGCAATGACCCAAAGTTTTAAATTTTGATGAAGTACATTTTGTTATTTTTTACTTTCATGGCTTGTGCTTTTGGTCTCAAGTCTAAGAAATCTTTCTAATCTAGCTACTGAATATTTTCTCTTAAAAGATTTATAGATGTTTGAAGGTATGATCCACATTTGATCCATATGTCTATTCCATTACAGTGACCCTCAGTGTTGACTGTGGGTAGCTACATAATAAGTCTTGAAGTTCAGTAAAATGATCCCTCTGACTTAATTGTTCTCTTTAAAAATTATTTTAAGTATTATTGCTCCTTTGCCCTTCCAGATAAATTTCAGCATAATGTTGTCTATATCTAAACAAATCTTGAGAGAATTTTGGGTGGTAGTGGTTGAATTAAGCTTTGTAGTGGGCTGAATAGTCCTTCCCCAACTTCATTTTTACTTGGATCTTCAAAATGTAGCCCTATTTAGAAATAGGGTCTTTGTAGATGTAATTAGTTAGGATGAGGTCATATTGGATTAGGGTGACTGTAAGTCTGACTACTGATGTCTTTATACAAAGAACAGAGGACACAGACATAGAGACACACAGGGAGAAGTTCATGTGGAGATGAAAGAAGAGATCAGATGGAAGGTAAGGGATGTCAGTGATTGTCGGTGACCACCAGGAGCTAGGAGGAAGTCATGGAATATGTTCCTAAACCCAGCAGACCCCTTTATTTAAGACTTCTAGCTTCCAGAACTATAAAAGAAAAAATTCTCTTGTTTTAAACCATTTATTTTGTGGTCATTTGTTATGATAGCCTTTTGAAACTGACTCAAACTTGTCTATCAATTTGGGAAAAAGTGACGTCTTTGTTATGTTAAATCTTCTAATCCATGAACAGCCTGTATCTTTAGTTTTTGGTCTTTTTTGATTTCTTTCATCAGCATTTTGTAGTTTTTAACTTACAAGTCCTGTATATGTTGTGTTAGATTTATTCCTGGGCATTTTGTTTTTGAACAATTATAAATGGTCTTCTAATTTTTACTCTTGATGTTCTTGTGTTCATCATTTGTATATAGAAATTCAGTTGAATTTTGTGTATTTATTTTGTATTGTGGGAACTTGCTGAATTTATTTATTAAATCTATGAGTTCTTTGTGTATGTCTTAGGATTTTCTACATAGCAATCATGTTTTCTACAAATTTGCTTCTGCAACTCTATTTCTTCCTTTTGATCTATCTGACCATTTCCTTTTCTTGCCTTATAGCATTGGTTAGAACTTCCAGCCCTATGTTGAATAAGAATGATGAGAGTGGACATCCTTGCTCTTTTGCAGAAGTTAGGAGAAAAGCATTGCATTTTACCATTAAGTGTGATGTTAGCTGTGGGATTTTTGTTTATGTTCTTTCTTTATCAATTTGAAGAAGTTCTACATTATTCTTTATTTCTGAGTTTTAAAAATTATAAATAGGTGTTTAGTTTTGTCAAAAGTTTTGTTCCGCATCTTTATACTATCATAAGTGATTTTTCTGCTTTAGTCTGTTAAAATGCTGCATTACATTGATCAATTTCCAATGTTGAATCATTCTTGCATCTCTGGAATGAAGCCAACTTGTTCCTGGTATATAATTATTTTTTGTGTATTGCTGGATTTTATTTGTAAATATTTTGTTAATAATTTTTTGTCTGTATTCATGATGGCTACTGCACTGTAACTTAAAAAATGGCTTTGTCTGGTTTTAGTACCAAGAAATATCAATTTTATGGACTGAATTGAAAAGTACCCCTTCCACTTTTATTTTATGGAAATGATTTGTAGAATTGATATCAATTCTTCTTTAAACATCAAGTAGAATTCACGAGTAAAATCATTTGGGCCCAGAGATTTCTTATTATGGGAGTTTTTAAATTGCAAAGTGAATTTATTTAATAGTTATACAATGTTAAAATGATGTCTTTTGCATTAGATGAGCTGTAGTTTGTAAATTTTTTATAGAGAGGAACAAAGCATTTTTATTTATTTAATTGTTTAATCTTGCTAGAATGTTTTCAACTTTATTGGTGTTTTCAAAGAATCATCTGTTTCATTAATTTTCTCTGTCATTTTTCCTGACTCCAATTTCACTGATTTCTACTCATGTTTTATTTATGTCTTGCTTTTGGTGCTTTTATTTTTTTGCTTTTGCTTTTTTAGATTCTTGAGATGGGATCTTGGAAAACTGACTTTAGATGTTTTTGCTAATCTTTTGTTTATCTATACATTTCTTTAATACTGCTTCAGCTGTGTTCCACAAATATTGATATATTTTATTTTCCTCTTCACTCATGTCAATGTTTAAAAAATTCCCTGAGCCATTTGACTCTTTCATGAATTATTTAGAAGTATATTGTTTGTGAATGCATGGTATACAATTGTAATTCTTTTACAATTGGTTGAATGTGTTTTATGGCCCAGAGTGTGGTAAATGTTGGTGTCTGTCCTATGTGCACTTGAAAAGCATGTATTCTACTGCTGTTAACTGTAGTCTTCTCTCTCTCTCTCTCTATCTCTTTGTGTATATATATATATATATATATATATGTCTATGTATCTACATATCTATATCTGTTGTTCAGTTGTTCAGAGAAGGATATTGAAGTATCAAGTTATAATTTTGGATATGTATATTTCTCCTTTCAGTTCATCAGTTTGTTCCATATGTATTGTAGTTCTGTTGTTTGGTGCCTATGAACTTGGGGCTGCTATTTCTTAAGGGTGAATTGACTTTTTTTTGGTCATAAAACATCGCTTTCTGTCTTTGATAATTTTGTTTCCTGTTGTTGATATATATATATCAATATAACTACTACAGCTGTTTTTGGATTAATTTTTGTGTAGTATATTCTTTCTTATTTTCAACCTATCTATAATGTTATGCTTAAAAAGAATTTCTTGTGGACAGCATATCGTTAGGTCATATTTTTAATCTACTCTAAGAATCTTCATCTTTTAATAGGTAAAGTTCAATGTAGTTATTGTGGTGGTCAAATTCAATAATTCAATGTAAATTGAATGAAATTATTAATAGATTATGACTATTTTATCACTTAATTCTTTCATTTTCATTTGTTCTCTCAAGTTTTTATTTCTTGATTTTCTTATTCCTGTCTTCCTTTGGGTTACTTGAATATTTTTTGAAACTCCATTTTGATTTATCTGTAGTGTTTGTGAGTATATTTCTTTGTACATGCTTTTAAGGCTTACTCTATGTATTGTATTATATATCCATATCTTTTCATAATCTGGAAATATTGTCATTTTACTGATTTGAATAAAGTATCGAAAATTTCTCCCTTTGCATCTTTATCCTCCTCATTTATATTTTAATTATCTTAAAATTTTCCTCAATGTACATTTAGTACCACATCAGACAGTGTTTGCTTCAAACTCCGACATAATTTAGAAGACTCAAGGAGAAGGAAAGTCTGTGGCATTTACCCATGTTATTGCTTACTGTGATATTTGTTTCCTGTCTGCTTAGAGAATTTTCTTTAGCTATTATTTTAGAGTAGGTTTGCTGGTGACAATTTCTTTTTTGTTTTTTCTTTATCTAAGACCATATGTTTTCTTCATCTCTGAAGGATTATTTTTCTGCAGATGTTACTTGACAGGTCTTTTCTTTCATCATTAGTAAAATGATGTTCCGTGTTCTTCTGGCCTCCATGATTTCTGATGAGAAACACTGAAACTAACATTTTCGTTTCTGGGTAAGGTGGCATTATTGGTTTGCTGCTTTCAAAATGTCTTATTGGCCTTTAGTTTTCTAGTGTTTGATTTTGATATGTCTTAGTGTGAATTTCTTTGGGCATATCCAGTTTTGAATTCATTGTGCTTTTTAAATCACACGTCTTTTGCCAAAAATGGGAGGTTTTCAAGCATCATTATTTTTTTTTTTCAGCTCTGTACTTCCTTCTCTCCTTCTGGGACTCTGAGGACACAAATGTTGTCTTTGATTACAGTTTCATAGGTCTCTGAGGCTTTCTTCTCTCTCTTTCTCTGCTTCTCTCTCCCTCTCTCCCTCTCTCTGTGTGTCTCTTCAGATTATTTTCTCTCTTTTGTTCAATTTGGGTAATTTGTATCATTCTATTTCAATTCATGAGTTCTTTCATTTGTTTCCTTTATTCTGTTATTAAAAAATTGCAATGAGTTTTCTATTTTGGTTATTGTAATTTTCAATCCTAGTAGTTCAATTTCTTACCTGAGATTTTCTGTGCTTTCATATGTTCGAAGTGTATTGGTAATTGCTTGTTAGAGCATTTTTATGATAGTTGGCTTAAAGACCTTGTTAGATGATTCTAACACTTCTGTCACCTCAGTGTTACTCTCTATCAATTTTCTTTTCATGCAGCTTGAGATCTTCCTAGTTCTCCGTCTGATGAGTAATTTTCAATTGAAACCTGGGAATTTGTGGTCTTATGAGATTCTGGATCTTATTTAAACCTTGTGTTATAGTTGGACTTTTGAGGACATTGTATGAGAATAGAAGGGATAGGGGCATCCTTGTCACTGCCAGGTAGGGGTTGTACAGGGGTCTCCATGTTAGTGCTGAGAGGGGCTGAGAGTTCTATCCTTGATTGCCCTCCTTTGGGGAATGTGTAGCTGGGAGCACAGGAGAGCCTGATTACTGTCCCCCTGAGGCTTTTATGACCCCTTTCTCTGGTGGGGGTTAAATCTCCAGCTCCCTTTTTGGTCTTCGCTGAGTTCTCCTGGTCCTGCAGGGTTGTTTGGGTGCCTTGTTCTGCCTTCTGAAGATGGTTATCTAGATTCTTCATCTGACCTTTGCTTGATGTTTATGTGCATGGGATCACCATTTTTTGGTAGTGTTTTGCTAGAGTAGAATAGTATTTAAAAAGTTTTTCTATCTTGCTGGACTATCCCTTTACTGTGCTCGGCTTTCTGTTTTTGGTTTGATTTTGTCTGTGCTTTTGGAGTTTCTAGGTTGATGTCTTTGCTTCCAATCTGGGATATATGAGACAAAGAGAAAACTCCCAGGAATCTTTATGTATTCTGGTGTCGTGAGATTCGTGGATGGTCTGTTTTCTTCTCTCTGTCATTCAGCATCTTCTTATGTTTAATTTGCATACTATATCAGGGTTTTGGTTGCATTTATCAGAAGGAATTGGGGAAAGCACACTACCCCATCTTTGCAGAAGTGAAAGGCCTAAATGACATCTTCTATCTTAAGGAAAATGTTGAGTCCACCAAAGTTTCCATTTTTCAACTTCAGTATATCTTTTCATGATGCTTTTTCTCATTTCCTAGGGAAGAGATTAAACTTAATTCTCTGGAGGCAATAGTCTCCCCTGTGGCTCCCAGGCCATGACATTTTCTTTTGTCTGCCCTGAAAAGTTGCTCCACCAAGGACGCCTTCCTACTTCTATCTTATCTGGAATCTTATCTGATTAAGTCCAACTTAATAGACTTGTCTTACAGAAACCGAACTTTGACCTGTTCTTTCCTAACATAGTCCTCTATTTTTTTCCTTCCCTTAAGTGCCAGTTGCCTGGAAAACATGATATGTGCTCTCTGCTTCCATTCATTCCAACCTTAACCCCTTATAATCCATTTTCTTAGCTGGCAGACTATTGAAATTGATGCTCCAAGTCAAAATTAGCTCCTGGTGTTCTAATCCAATGGCTTCTCCTCAGTGCTTGCCGACTTGAATCTCTGCAGCATCTGGCACCACAAACAATTGGAATTCTCCTCTCCTTGGATGCTCTTCCCTCCCTGACTTCCTGTCTTCCTCTCACATTTGTCAAGTCTTCAAGGTTTTATCCTTACTTTTCTGTCTTCATTGAATTCCATGACTTCAGTCACATGGCTGATTCCAAAACAGTATGCAGAAGATCCTAACTTTTTAAAGTTTCGGTTGTGTGTTAAAATTTTTTTTATTGAGATGTGCTTGACATACAGTATTTTAGTTTCACATATACAGTGTAATGGTTTGATATATGCATGCATTGAAATAATCATTGCCATCAGTTTAGTTAATATCCATCCCCCTACATAGTTTCAAATATTTTTTATTGTGATATTTTAAGATCTCTCTTAGTAACTTTCAAATAAAGTTTTATTAACTACAATTACCATGCTGTACATTACATTTCCAGGCTTTATTCATATTATATCTGGACATTTGTAACTTTTGAGTCCCTTCATCCACGTTATTTACTTCCTACTGCCTCCCTGCCCCCCACCTGCCTCTGCCAGCCACCAATCTGTTCTCTGCATCCATAAGTTTGGATTTTTTTTTTTGTGTTCTGTTTCTGATTCAACATTTAAGAGAGATTATATGGTATATGGTGTCTGTCTTTCTCTGTCAGACCAATTTTAGTTATTATAATGCCCTGAAGCTTTATCCATCTTGTCACAAATGACAGGATTTCCTTTTTTGGGGGGTGCTAAATAGTATTCTCTTAATCTGTAGACCACATTTTTATCTGTTCTTCTCTGTGCGCACTTCCGTTTCTTGGTTATTGTAAATAATGCAATAAACATCAGGAAGCATATATCTTTTTGCATTAGTGTTTTAATTTTCTTTGGATAAATACTCAAAATGGGACTGCTGGATCTTATGGTTGTTCTATTCTTAAGTTTTTGAGGAAACTTCATGTTGTTTTCTAGAGTGGCTGCATTAACCTCCAGTTCTGACTTCTTTCTTGAGCTTTAGTTTGACATTTCCAAGTACCTTTCATTTGTCACCAAATGTCCAGACAACTCTTCAAAAATTGTAAGTCTACAACCAAAGACTTCTACTCATCTCCCCAAATACTCCTCTTTCTGCTTCCAATCTCTGAATGGACCCAGTTTCTTCTTTATCCCAAGCACCAAGATCAGCATGGTGTTTGACATGACCCAGCTCCTTATGGTGATTTCTGTGGGAATCCACCCGTTTCTCCTTGTTATGTCCTTCTTGTCCACACCGCCCTTCCACTGTTCAGGGAATTGTAACCCCTTTCTGGGCTCTTCCAGCAGCTCCCTCACTGGTGTCTCTCATGCCGGTGTTTCTAATCTAGATGCCAGTCAGTTTTATGCATGTGGCCAGATTAGTCTCCCTGGATTGGCTGCTCTTTCTGAACTTAATTCCTTGGCAGGCATTTGACATATTCTGCTACCACCACTTAACCAGCATTGTTCCAACATCACTCCCGTTGTGGGATACCATGCTCCTGTCAACTGAAATCCTGCTGGTTTTGTATCCTAACCTTCTCTTCTCCTGCCAGCACTTCAAATAGTGGAACCCTGTCTGTTTTCCTTTGCTGATGTTTGTCTTTCTTTGAGTACTCATCTGAGCAGAGATATCTTAGAGGTGTTTATATACTGACTTCATCTCTACTTATTGTCAACTTGGTGTGAGGATGGTGATCATCTTTTGATTCACAGATTCATTTTGGGGATATAGCAATGGAAAAGCCCATCCTGCCACCATGTTCTTACAGACTTGGGTCCTCACTATGTGTTTATTAAGTTGAGGTAACTTTGATTCACAAGATAATGTAAGTTTAGATGGCTGGTTCACTCTTCATCGAATATATATCACACCATGCACACCACCAAATTTCTAATAATCCCCCACCACTGTTCACTGGAGCCCACTGCCCTGCTGCCCTTTCCTCCCAACTCCACACCCCTTCCCCTCCAGTAACTCCAGTTCTCCTGTCAATGTCCAAGGGTTAGATTTTGTTTTGTCTGTTTTTTTCTTTTCTTTCTTTTTTTTTTTTTTTTTTTAAGATATGCACTGATGAGTGAGATCACCTGATATCTGTCTTTCTTCTGACTTACATCACTTAGCATAATCCCTTCTATATCCACCCATGTTGACTGAAACAACAGGCTTTCATCTCTTCTAAGGGCTGTGTAGTATTCTATTGTGTATATGGACCACATCATCTTTATCCATTTATCTGTTGATGGGCACTTATGTAGTTTTCAATTTGTGACTATTGTAAATAACACTGAAATAATCATGGGGATGTGTAGATCTCTGCACATCAGTGTTTTTGTGGTTTTTGGGGTAAATAGCCAAAAGTGGGGCAATGGGATTGTAGGGAACTTCTTTTCTCAGTTTTCTGAGGAAATTCTGTGCTGATTTTCATAATGGTTTCACCAGTTTGCACTCCCACCAACATTCCTTTTTCTCCACATCCTCACCAACATTTCTTTTTTCGGTTGTTGCTTGTTTTTGTGCCGTGAAGAGTGCCTGGTCTGGGATGGATGCCTATCCAGTGAGTGCCCCTTGTTAAAAGAGGGAAGGAGCCAATGTGTAAACTGAGATGATGAAAGTTGCATGATGACTCTGTTTTTAAACTTTCTGCCACTTAGGCCATTTCGACGAAAGAGAAAATGAAAACCGAGCCTCAGAGACGAAATACTCATTAGAAATAAATGCAAATGCCAGAACATGTCATTGTGTCTTTGAAGTAAGGCTAGGATATGGCAGACATTTTCAACTAGTTTTACAGATGATAGCAATATTTAAAGAGCATCAGTCTCAAAGACGTACTTTTACAAGAATGAATAAAAATGATGACTCTGGAACTGTCTATGCCAACTAATGTTACACACTTAACTTGAGGCTTTTAACACAAGAAGACATTTATTCTTCTTGTACTTGAGGCAGGGGTTTTATTTTGCTTCCAATGAGCTTTCCAGTGTGAGTTTCTTGTTGCAGATCACTCCACGTGGAGACTGTGGCTTCTTTTCTCCTCAAGGTTCTTTTTTCAGCTCTTGGGGGATCAGCTTCTGAGTTTGAACAAAAGAATTGCTGGGAAAAAGGCAAAGCAAAGCAGGCCAGGGAGCAGCTCTATGAAAGCGTCACTTCATAGAGACTGCAGGCCATCGGCATATTAGTCAGTTCTTACTTTTGTTTTCACTTCCCATCTTTTTACCACATTGTTACTAAATAATAGCAGAAACATGAGGTGGAGGTGATGACTTTCTTCATATTTAATTTTATGGAAAGAACATTGCATCATAGCGTAATACAGGTTTCAGGTGAGCATCATTGTCCATCAACATTTGTATCTAACATGTTCAGTCCACCGCCCCCTACCCAGGTCTTCCTTCTTACTCAGGCAGCCTCCTTGTGTTTCCCCAACATCGTAATCTTCCTGTTTCCTCTGTTTCTTAAAACGTACTCACTCTAATCAACAGCCAAAAAGAATAAAAGAAATGTGTTTTAAGATTCATTTGCTTTTTCCTCCTGCTGTTCATAAAATTCTTAATCCATGGATACTTATAAGGTTTTAAAAGTTTCCTGATAAAATGCATTTTAAACACATTTGAAATATTGAAGTCACTATCTGGAGTCTATCCTCAGAGTAATCTCTGAAACCATCCAAGAACCATAGGGCCTTTGGGTGAATTCTACTCAGTGGCATTAAGGATCATTCTGTGCCAGGCTTTATCGTATGGGACAGGGACATGAAATAGACCAGGTGTTGAAGATACTTCTCCTTGGTGTGCCCTGGTGGAGTAATGGTTTGGTCCGTTGCCTACGGATGGTACAGCCCACATGCATTCCAGGGACCAGGGTTCAGGTCCCAGGATTGGGAAGAACAACCAAGATGAACAGCTAAATAAAAATAAGTAAAATGCTTCATCCTCCTTTCTCTACCTGCCTGCCTGCCTACTCGCTCTCATTCCTGCCTATGCCTTTCCTCTTTTAACAAAAAAAGATACTTCTCTTAGTCTAGATGGAAAGAAAGATGATGTGTCTTGTCTTCCCAGCTGTTTCACCAACAGATTTTCACTGAGGTGAGAGTACCTTCAGGTCAGGTTAGTGGGAGTCTGTGCTGAAGCAGGTGCTTCCCAGGCAATGCCAGACAGCTCCCATGGGCTGGGCTCAGGACTGTTGGATGTAGACTTGTGATGGGGGGTTGACGGGACATGTTCCCACTCCTTCCCACCCCACTCCCTAAAAAACTGACCAGTTCCCAAGAAGTTGTTTGCATCCTGGCTGGGCATGGTAGCCTAGAGGAGTCCTAATTTTTAAAGTTATGGAGTGAATGACATTTATCTTGCCATTGGGTCCTTGTTTCTGAGAACAGACAGAAGACAATTCTGTTTTTGTTTTTGTTTTATATTTTTGGCGGGAAGCACAGAGTTGAGTAGTCAAATTTGGTCCCAATACAAATTTGTATATATTTCAGCATTAGAAAAGGGGGAAGACTCACAGAAGTGGGGAGTTGGTTGGTCACACTACACAGCAGAACAACTTTCACACAAAATCAAAATGGCAGCTGGTCCTGAGATTGCACGAACACATCGTGCAGTCCAAATGCCAAAACCCCAAAATTCGATTTACGCGATTTCCCCCCCTCTCTAGGAACCGAGCCCATAGGCAGCATAAACACTTGCGATCTTGCACTTCCTAGGATGCATGTGCCATCGAAAAGGGAGGTGTTAATTGCTGTGCTAATTACAACATGATTGCTTTGCACTTGTTTTGCACTTGTAGGTGATTAAATTTTTAACGAAGCATATTACTTGGCACTGTTAACACAGTTAACACATTTCTCTCTCTCTCTCTCTCTCTCTCTCTCTCTCTCTCTCTCTCTCTCTCTCTCTCTCTCTCTCTCTCTCTCTCTCTCTCTTTTATGCCCTGGGAGAAGTCCCGTACCACAGACCCTTCCCTGGCTGTGATGTGCTGTTTGTTTGGAACAGGCCTGTGTGGGGGCTGTGGGGAACAGGACTCCAGCTTCCTGCTTGGGAAAGAGCAGCAGCCTGTTATAATCATACCCAGCATGATGGCACTGGCCAGATGCGAACGCAGAAGCCACAAAGGTATTAGCTAAAAATTAGGCAGCGCTGCCAATGCCACTCTCCAGCCTTCATTTAAAAACCACGGCGACGCTAGTCAGTCAAGCGGCAGCATCGGTGGGTTGAGCTGGAAGGTGGAGGATGACAGCAAGTTCTGTGTGATTTATTTCTGCTCTGCAGCTTGCACTCCCAGCTGAACTGAAGCCCGGGAAACTTGCATCTGTCACACGGGCAGCCTCGTGTCTCTCAGTTCCTGCTGTGCAGCCTGGCTTCAGCCTCAGTGGAAGGGATCTGTCTGTGTGCGCCTGGGTCTCCTTATGCAGAAACGCCTGGGAAAACAGGACTGCTTGTCCGAGAAGAGTTGGACGTGTCGGGGTAGGGTTCCAACGTGGTGTGGGGGTCAGAGATCTGCCATGCAGCTGCATTGTCTTCAAGGCTGCTAGTGAGCAGACAGACCTCTAAACCAGACCCATCTAGCCTCCAACTTTTTATGATCCAATGCTTGTGACTCGGCAGTTTTATGTAGCAAGGACCCTAGGATGATGATCTTAAAGAGTGAGCGAACAAAAGAAATAGATGAACCAGTCTGAATGAAAAGTGCCTGTTTGTCTCACATGTTTCCGCGGACTGTTAGCCCCATCAAGGCAATGTGGCAAATGTGATTCCCAAAGGAGCAGATTCTTCGAAGTTCAAGAGTTATGATTTAGTCTAAGCCCAGATGAGGTATTTCCAAAATATTTTATATACTTTATTAATACAGAGAGAAAGAGCTATGGCCTTACCGTGGTTTATAGATACCTGTCGGGGGTAGGAGTTCAGCTGGTGAAGAAATCCACACACCACGTGTGAACAGACAGGTCAGAGGAGCTGCTGAAAACATATTGGGAATCTGACATATTATGATGTGACTGAGGGTTTGAAATCCACTTCTCTATTGGTCCTCTCTTGTCAAAGGTATTGTTTCTGATAGAAAAATTGGTTCCATTTTTAATTGTCAGGTTTGTGATATCTGTCCATTGAGAATAACCTTTCCAGTCCTACACACTGTTGACAGATTTTCTTTTTTTAAATTTTTGAGTAGTGTGTTTAATTGCTTTCACTTGCAAACTCCACCCTTCTCTTCAACCTTGTATTTTAGATGTATCTGTGGGCTGCCTGCCCATCTCCCACTATCTCTGTGATAATCTAAGTGTAATCTAATAAAGTAAATATTCCAAGGTATCTAATCCATGTTCCAAATGGAAAAAAAGGAAAATTTAATCCATTACAGTAGATGTTGATCTCATGTGGTGGACAAAAAGGGATTTGGGAGATATAAGAATTATGAATGTGTGTGAAATACAGCCACATGTGCTGAAAATAATGCAGTGATCTTAACAGTATTTCAATGCCATGTTTGAAAATATTTGCAGATATAATGGGAGAGATGAAGGTGTCCCGGGGTCTATGGAGTGAGCATCGTTTGTCAAATTTAGCTTTGGTCTTGCAGTAGCTCTGTTCTCCTGACTTTGCTCACTTTTCAGTGAATATTTGTTTGTTTCTTTGTCCTTTTCCCCTCCTGATCCCCACCCCGCAGCTGCCCCTTCTGCTGAGGGAGGGGGTGTGGCTCCTCTGTCCCACCCACCACCTCCCCCAACATCTGATGCATAAGAGAGATGAGCTGGGGGTTTTTGGGGGGCAGCAACTTCACAAAGGAGGAGAGTCAGTTAGAAAAAAGCCAGAAAACCTCGCATCATCTTCCTCTTCTGAGAACAGGACAGACTGGACAGGTAGAGTTTACTCATTGCTGAAACCAGAGGTCAGCAAACTCTCTGTAAAAGCGGATTTACCATCATTTTTAGAGTTGAAACGAGGACCCATTGGAGTATCAGCAGGCTTGGCAGGGGATGTGGTGGGGAGGTGCTCAGGCTCAGGACTGGGTGGGTGCTTCACACCCCCCTTGGAGAAACCTGCACCCTTCTCGGGCAATTTGGATTTAGTTTGTTGGGTGTGTGTTTGCCCAAATTAACTTCTAGCAAACTGTGATAGCACCTGGGGCAGAATTTCACACCGGGTGGGATGTCAGGACGACATTGCTAAACCAGAACAATCCTGGTCACACCAGGATGTTTGGGGACCCTTTGTAGAAGGCCAGAGTGTGAACATACTTAGCTCTCTTGACCATGTGGTTCTTCTCACAACGACTGGACCCACAGTCACACAGAAGCAGACGGCACGTGAAACTTGACTTACGCACCTGGGGGTGAGCACCTGGGGGTGCCACTTTCCATGACGTTGCCTCAGGGGCGTCGGAGAGTCCATTCCCCTCCCAGTCCTCCCCGGAGCAGGGTCCACCCCAGGTCCACAATGCATTCTGGTGACGACTCCATCATCACGCAGCTCGGCTTCCCACACTCCAGTGTGGAGTTTGTATCAAGTGTGCAGTGATGACCTCGAATGACTCTCAAACCTGTCACCTTAAACACGTTCTCCCTGCAGGATTGGTAGTGGACGGTGAAAAGAGTCAGGGTTCGGAAAGTGCTTGAAGTTAGAGCTTAAGTGACACTACCTGGGTTCCACTCAAATAGTCACGTGATACAGAGAACCTGTGTCCGCACAGAGGGAGAAGCACTTGTCCCGAGTTTGCTGTGGTGTCCCCCATCCTTCCTCAATTTTCCTGGGGTCGGGGCAGGAGTCGTTTCTCGTTTTTGTTTCCTGATTTCTTAGGACTTTTCTGTCTATCAGTATTAAAGCTTCATTCCCACTCGGGTCAGGAATGCCCCATCCTGGGGTTCCATTGTTGACCCACAGGCTTGAAGGCTGCATTGACTCGGTTTTGCTAAGGAGAGTCTGCCCCTAGGAAGGTGGGAGGAAGAGCTGTCTTCCTCTCCTCCGCCATGGCCGCCCACCCAGTGTCCACGCCGCGAAATGTTTGTGGATTTATTTGGAGGTCATGGTGACCATGACTGTATTCTTTGAAAATTAGTTTGATGGCGGGTGATTTTCTAGTTCCAGAAGAAGAACTGAAGCAAATTCCTTTTCTTTTGGGTGCACAGACCTGTGTACAGAAACGCAGACTCTCAGAATAAAACAAATCTGTCTTCTTGAGCCTCATGGTGAGAAAGGGAAGAGTGGGTGGAGGGATCTCTGGGGGTGTTAGACAATTTTATTTTCACTCTAGAAGATAAGGGTTGACTGCGGGCAGGACCAGCATGTCTACGGTCCACTGATTGGGAGAAAGTGGAATCCTTATTCCCCAGTGAAGGAGAAACAACTCTGTGTTTTACTATTTTCTCTCTCTCTCCTCCTCCTCTCCTTCTTCATCATCTTCATTGTTGTCTTCTTCTTCAGAATTACTTTATTATCTTCTGTGTTCACATTGCTGTTTGATTTTCAGAATATTGAATTTGCATACACCTCTGTCTGTGTGCATTTCACACCGCACCGCCTCCAGAGCTCCAGTGCTCATCATCTCCCTAGTATTAGCTCCTTTCTTTCCTTGTTCTCGCCTTCCTCCTTTCTTTCCTTGTTCTCGTCTTCCTCCTTTCTTTCCTTGTTCTCGCCTTCCTCCCGTCCCTTCTGGTAACCACAGTCTTGTGTTCTGTGACTTTTGTGGAGATTTTTTTTTGTTCGTTTTGTTTCTTTACATTCCACATAGGAGTGAAACCATTCTGCGCTTCTCCTTCTGGCTTTTTTCTCTTAGCTTTTCCCCTCCAGTTCCCTGTAACTCAGGTAGGACTGACCACTGGTGCCACAGTGGCGGCCTGCATTGCTGCCTGAGGCTGTTATGGGGAGACAGAGGGCTCCCTCATGGCACCAGCCGGATGCAGTCCTCATTCTTATCAGCAGGACTAGGTCACAGGGACTGGTGGCCTTATCACAGCAGGGGCAACCAGTTGTTTCTTCATGTTTTCAAATAAGGCTTTCACATACTCACATTTCAAGCACAGCCCTGGTGCCTAAATCAAACTGCTCTATTATAGTCCAGTTGCATCAGCAAGATTTACCTAAAGGCCTAGGGTTTCACATACTTTATGGGACGGTAAGAGAGTGATTTCACAACAGCGTCTGCTTGGCTGTGTGTGCATGCCCACGGCAGGTCCCCTGAGGAGGGAATTTCCCCAAGATCTAACCACAACACATCAGCAATTTATTTCTCTCTCCAACTGGACTCTGCATGTTCTTTTCCTTCAAATATTCATTTATTCACTCAAATATATGTTGAATGTCCCCATGCACCAGGCATTTTTGTAGGAACTGTGGACCCCAGAGTGATTAAAACACATTTGCTCTCATGGAGTTATAGGGAAGAGACAGAGAAACAAATGAGTGAACAGGTCAATGCCAAATGCTTGTTAAGTTTCATGGAGGAAAGTAAAGCAGTGAAGGAAGTTCAGTGGATTTTAGTGGATGGGTTGGGGAGAGGTTTAATGGACTCAGAGGATGGGGACGAACTTACTGTTTGGCTTTGAAAAGCCCAGAGCCCTCAAGGAGCACTGGGAAGGTGTCAGGGGATGTCCCCAGGAAGGAAAGGACTTTGCAGTCAAAGAGAAGAGCAAGTCTAAGGATCCTGCGGTGGCAGTGCTGCCTGGTGTGACGAAGAGGTAGGATCCAACTGGCACGTGTGCTGGAGACTGTGTCTATTTCAAGGGCCTTTGAACGTGTGGACTAGCTACAGCACAGTGGCCGTGTTTGGAAATCTAAGAAGAGATGTAGCCTGTTTTGTTGAAAATGTAGAATTCTGGCGAACTTTAAATTATACCTGCTTGTGGGAGAGCATCATCAGAAAAATAGATACTAAACAATGATTTTGATTTCACTCTGAAAGAAACCCCCTCCTTTTTAGGGAAAAGTTTCTTAATGTCTTAAAGAGACTTTGTTAAATCTATCAAAATATGTTGGTATTTCTCAATGGTCCATACACTTATGGTGGCAGGAAATTGCCAGAAGTTTGGGGCAGGGCTGGGAATCTTTCCGTAGGGAATCCATAAGTGGATAAATGAGAAGGTCGGTAATAGAGCAGACAACAATCTCCCGTTCTCCACGGTTTTAATCTCATTGATCTGATGAAGTCTTTAATTTTCCTTTTTTCGGGGAGAACAACGATTTTATAACATTGATATTTGAATGAATTAATTCAACACAAGGCAAGGAGGTTTTCATTATTTGGAGATCAAGTAGCTAGGTTCTAAATAAGAAGTCTTAATTCTATAGTAGCTCATCTGTTAAATAGATATTCCATGTCTGTTGCAGTCATTTGATTTTAAATAATCTATGTTGGGAAGAGAAAAATGAAACCCGTCCAAGCCCACCATGGCCTGATGGTTTTTCTGAGTCACTTTCTGCTAACTCCATGCTTTCCTGTAGAATCACTACTGTTCAGAAGTTACCTTAGTCAAGTATTCAGAAAGTTGCTTGCACCAGAAAGATTCCTCACTCATGTCTGAGCTTCCCCCAAGCGAGGGAGGACATCAGCCCCCTGTTTGGAGTGTGTTTCCTTGTGGTGGGTGTTTCTGCTCTGCTCACCTGGCCTTTGTCCTGCCCAGAAAGGACAACACCACTGCTAACTGCAACTCCACTGCCTGGAACACATGGCGCCAGGGCCAAGAGCTCCATGGTTACCTTCCAAGGCTCATACAGAAAAATGAACTTGAACTCTGGCTTCGACCTGGGTCAAAATCCTGGCTCTCCTAGCTCCTCACTGGGGGTGGTCTTGAGCAAATGACTTATTTTTCATCTCCATTAAATGCACTGTTTCCCATAAAACTCTGATCAGAAACTACTTGGTTCACAGTAGGCACTCAAAGGTGGAGGTTATCATTTCTGAGAATTACTGTGTGAGAGACAATTGGTGAAGACAGCATTTCCCCACTGATATGGCTCATTTGGCTGGTTGGGTAGACTCAGTCACTGATGAGCAAATTGGTTCCCTTCACAGATTTGTGGTTGGGAATAGAAAAGTGACACTATCATAATTCATGAGCCATCAGAGTCATGCGTGGTGATGAGATATGTCACATGTCCAATCTGCCAGGGGCAAGGGGTTCCGCTCCTTTCTCCTCTTTAGTCCATCAGAAGGAACAGCTGGACACCAGGCTGCGTGTTTGTAAATAATTATTAAATGCCCCTGTAGCCTTGTCTTCTCCAGGCAGAATAAACTTGGTTCTTCCAGTCTTTCCAGGGCATGCTTTTGGTTTTTTGTCTCATTTAATCATTGGTGTGGCTCATTCCTGAACTTACTCCATGGTCTCCATGTCCTTCAGTTTTCTCTAGAGCACCTAAAAGCTGAGATAAAACTTTTACAGCAGAGTGTAATAACCAACTCTAGCTCCCCTCTGTCATCTGTGCACAGGAACATGCCTTCTTTCAAAATTTTCTGTCATGCTACAGAATCCTTTAACATCCTACATTTGCATAGCAAAGAGTTTTTATTTATATTTTTTATTTTAAGGAATGGTTCAGGCAGGAATGAAAGCTATCAGGCAGGCAGACAGGAAGAAGAAGCACTCTTTTATTTTATTTGGTTGTCCATGCCTGTTGTTTCCCTAACCCTGGGTCTTGAACTGGGAACCTTGGGATGTATGTGAACCGCGCTGCAGTGGACTTACCCACTAGGCCACTAGGGTGCGCCAGCAAAGGGTTTTCCAAAGATTTTCTTATGTAATGTCCTTTGATCTATATTATAATCTAGTGAGTTAGACACAATCATCCCTCTCCTTCAGGTGAGGAAACTGAGATTCAGGATTCAGAGTGATGCTGGGGGTCATGGCTGAGTATACATAATGGCTGGGATTGATCTCTAAGTCCAATGTTCTTTCTACCACAGGCTTATGTCCATAAACATATTGTCAAGCATACAGTCCTCTAATTTTCTGCTCTACTTCTTGAGAGCTTGTTTTTATCCATTGTAGCTGGGTTGCTTTCATTAATTTCCCCCACTAAACCATCTTGCAGTTCTTCCCTTTGACTCCTCCATACTTCGCTGCTTGGGTTGGGGAGCCAGCTGGTGAGAGTGAGCTCATGTAGAATGGTTCCCATTAGAGTAATCCTCAGAGAGGTGCTTTTGGAAACACTGATGGTCTCTCTAGTATTATTTCAAAGTTACTGATTTAACACCTCAACCCCCCTGCCCGACACAAAACAAAAATAAAACTACGTGATCCCACACAAAATATGCACAGAAGAGCAGCAGATACCTTTCTTAAGAGGACACATAGCTGGCCTACTGACACAAGAAAAAATGCTCTCTATCAGCAGCATCAGGTACATGCAAATAAAAACCTCAATGCGATATCACCTCACACTAATGAAAATGGTTTATATCAAAAAAAGTAGAAAAAACAAATGTTGAAGAGGCTGTGGAGAAAAAGGAACTCTCCTATACAGTTGGTGGGGATATAAATTAGCACTGCCTCTCTGGAAAACAGTATGGAGACACTTCAAAAAAATAAAGATGGAGTGACCATTCCATCCAACAATCTTATTTCTAGGATTACACCCAGAGAATACAAAATCTCTAATCAGAAAAAGTGTCTGCACCCCCTCTGTTCATAAGAACACAATTTACAATAATCAAAACACGACAACAGCCTACCTGCCCGTCAACAGACGACTGGATAAGAAATTGTGATATTTGTAGTCAATGGAATTCTATGGCGTTGTTAAAAAAGATGAAATCATATGTTTTTCAGGAATCTGGATGGAGCTGGAGGGGATCATGCTAAGCAAAATAAGCCAGAAAAAGAGAAGCATAGGGTGGTTTCACTCAAATGTGGAACATAAAGAAATAGAATAAGTAATAGGCAAATCTCAAGGAAATTCCTGGACACGAAACTGTGGCTTCGGGGATGAAGCTGTGGCTTCGGGGATGAAGCTGTAGTGGTCTAGGGAAGGAGGAGGGACAAGGTGGGGTGAAGGACACTGGAACCATGGTGGTGGGTGTGGTGTGAAATGCTCATAGACTGAGGGGTGATTTCAATGTCCTAATAAACTTAGAGCAATGGGAACTAAAACAATGAAAAGAGCCCCAAAGTTATTTTCCGCATTTCACTCATGATCTACTTTATGATGAAAGCTTTTTACCTCTAGCCTTATTTGCTCACTGTTTCATTTTAAAATGTTTTGTTTTTGGGGGAAATGGTGATTCCAAACTTTTCTCATGCATGGCCTTCTTGAGACATCCAGGACACCCGGAAGTTTTCGTGACCAACCTGACCAAGGTCTATGGAGGGTGAAAGGCCAGTCAGAGCCAAGTTCCATCTCTTGGTGTTGATGCAGCTTTGCTTTCCCATCCTCTAGGAGTGATAAATACTGATAGGAAATGCTAGTTACTAAGAGGTCAGCACATTCATAACTCTGGATCCAGAATTTCTTATGATTTATAATCCATCACTGGAGAAGGATTAAAACAAAACCTACTCACCTACATGTCTGCTGTTTGAAAAATGAACTCACTTGTGGTTTGACTGTATTAATGTGTCAATTAAAGACTCTTCATGTATTTGACACCCATGTGTAACAAACAACAGTCCTTTTACTTAAACACACTGAGGCAGGGCAGCTGATGGTAAAGATTAGAGGAAGGGAGTATTTCCCAACCACAGCTGCACCTAGGAACGAACAGAGGGGTGGTGTGATAAACAAGGTCCATCACCCCCACCTCCTCCCTGCCACTCTGCTTAATTGCAGTTGAAACCCTGTGTACATTTTGCTTAAAAGTTCTTCAGGTGCCTTAACAGCAGCTATGGTGGGGACCCAATGATAAGACAGGGTGAGGAGCCAAGGGCCTGAGGTCAATGGGCAAGTGCTTTGTCGTGTGGCTTTACCCTGACATTGGCACCTTCAGAAGACTGGGATTGTGCCAGGCAGGGGTGGGGGTGCCTGGCTGTTCTTTGTTTTGAAGGACCTTGGATTGGTCATTTGGTACATCTTCCAGTACCATGCGGTCCCCTGCCCAGCAGACCTGTGGGACAGCCCCTGGATGCTAGTTCCAATGACTTTCTAGGATCTGCAAAGAAAACATTTCCTGAATGAACTTGATTATAAGCATTTTCCAGGTACTTGTTAAATACCAAGATTCCTTGGCCCACCCCTGGAGATTCTTTTTTTTTTTTTTTTTTTTTTTTTAAGGAAAGGTTTAGGCAGGAATGAAGGCGAGTAACCAGGCAGGCAGAGGGAGGAGGAAGAAATACTTTATTTATTTTATTTAGTTGTTCATCTTGGTTATTTTCCTGGCTCCAGTGTCTTGAACAGGGGACCTTGGGAAGTATGTGGACTGCGCTTGGTGAGTTACACTTCAAGACCACCAGGGTGCGCCATTTTTTTTTTTAAAGATAGGAAGGGCGGGAGAGGAGGAAGCAGCATTTAAGGAAGGAAGGAAAAGAAGATTAAGAAACGTTTATTTAGTTGTTCATTTTAATTTCTTTTTTCCACTTCACCCCAGATCTTGAACACAGTCCCTGAGGCTGTATGTGGTTTGCACACCACCGTCTCAGCTGTCTATGTCACAAGGCTGTGTCTCTCTTGGAGATTCTGATCCATGAGTTCTGGGAGAGGGCTTTGGTGTCTGTTTTATCAGTGCTCTGGGTCTGTGTTAACGGCAGGCACATGTAGGAAAAGTCGAAGGCATGAGATTTGCGGAGTTCATTGGGCGTATAGATCTCCCAGGGCCATCCGAAATCACATGAAAAAGGCCCAGGGATATGCATTCTCACCTGTTACTACAAACTCCTCAGGTGGGTCTGACGCAGTGATTCTCTTACTCATTTTTGGAAGTGTTGTCTCAGGAGGGAATTATTTATTAAGACTCACCATGCTCCTGGTCCTGTCCCAGCTGCTCCAGTGACTCGAGTCCCATCTCAGTTTCTTTCTTCCGCGCATATCCAGGACCCATAAGGCTCCTGAAGGCACTGCATGGACCTAGACGCTGCTTCTCGCTTCCACTAGCTTCCCGTTTTCACAGACTGCATAGGTCCTTGCACTTCTCAAACTCTCCTCCAGTATGTATCTGTACTTTTCATAATCAGTTGATGTAAAAGGGAAACTAAATTGTGTTCGTGTAGAGATCTATGATTTAAAACATGATAGAATGTAGACTCCCTCACACTGAGTGTTGTTCTCCCTTAACATTACTTTCGAAGGGCAAGTTCGCCATGAAGATTCAGGTTTAAAGGACAGTAGTAACGTAATGTCCTCAAGACTGATTTCCAGAAGATGCTGAGAGATATCAGTTTTTATTTTTATTTTTTTAAAGAAAATGTGCAGGCAGGAATGAAGGCGGGCAGAGACAGGCAGGCGGGAAGAAAGAGGAGTAAGAAGCACTTTCATTTATTTTTATTTTGTTCATCTTGGTTGTTCTTCCTGTCCTCCGGTCCCTGGGACATGAACCCAGCTCCTTGGGATGTATGCAGACTGTGTCTGGTGGACTGAACCATCAAGCCACCAGGGCATGCCTCTGATGGGGTTTTATGCACCAACGCTTTCCTGAAGGTGGTGGTAGAACATCGAGTCACAATAAAACCATCACAGGGGCCACACGTCTCATATAACCCATCACTAAATGAACTTGAGATTTATTGACTCCAAAATTGAAAACCCCAGCATTCTTTACATTTCAGATGCTTTGGTCAGCTCCCAGCTCCGTGTCTCTGAGAAAGCTCTGGCTCTGCCTTCTGCTGGGTTGGGTTCTCAAACAGCTAGAACTGGCAGCAGCAACTCCTGGCTTCCCATGTGCAAACTACACCTTCCAGGAGAAAGAGAC
Organism: Solenodon paradoxus; assembly: GCA_004363575.1. NCBI lineage: Eukaryota > Metazoa > Chordata > Mammalia > Eulipotyphla > Solenodontidae > Solenodon > Solenodon paradoxus. Next base: position 189,644 of record RJWH01000373.1, read on the forward strand.
AATTCCTCTTCTCGCAAAAGTTCTGGACATCTCTGTGACTGACTTAGCTTGGGCTTACAAGCTCATCCGAAACAGATAATTAATCCAGGGCTCCTTGGACCCACCCTGGAGTTGGGGCAAGGCAATATCCATGACCGAGATTGGGAGGAGATGTAATGGAAACTTTGACAGAAACCAGCACTGTGCATGACACAAGCAATATATTTTGTTCTACTGTCTAACTTCGACTTTGCATTCTAGATGTGCTGCTTTCCGTTTTTCTACTTTCAAAGAGGATAATGAGACGCCCTGGTGAGTGGGAGTAACACTATCTCCTTAGCTGCTTGAACTCAAAGTGGGTGGTTGGGACAATACCTCTTCTGTACCACATAGCATGGTAGGTCGGCTACTTCCTAACAAGCACTGGGTCCCGCTGTGTGGAGAGACTCTGCTTTCTTGACTTTAATGGGCCCAATAATAACTGCAAATATCTATTAATATAATGCTAGTCATCTCCCACAATATACCCCATTGACTTCTCACAAAACAGATATGCTGACTGAGGAATTTAGCAGAGGCTCAGAAGAGTTAAGTAATTGCCAAGGTCACACAACTAGTGAAGTCCGGGCAAGCGTGGACCCAGGAGCACCTGCTCCCGAGGAGGAGAACCTCATGTTGTTTTTTCCCTCTCTGCCTTGCCTCTTGGGAAGCTGTGAAATAGGGTCCAGAAGAATGTCCACCCTGTTTGCCACCTAACCTCTTATTTCTTTATCTTCGAAGTGGAGTTAAGAAAACACACCATTTTCTTGTGGATTTAGAAACTGGTCAAATTTAAATGCTTACAATTTAAGGATTTTTTTTTTTTTTTGCAGAAGCAATAATAACACAAGGTATTATTTATAGCAGAAAAATGTTCTTTAGAGCCTAAGTCTGGAGCTTTGGAGAATATCTCCAGCTCCATCAGGATTGTTAATATGCTTTCTCTCCAGCTGATCTTCAAAGAAAGTCAACAAAGCAACACACTTGCATGGGGTTGGAACATAACTTGGTGTGTTGTTTGTTTTTGACATGAGAGAGGGAGATGGTGATTCACAGCCACCAAGAAACAATAGCTGCTGACAGGCTTATGGAAGTAGTGAAAGTAGGGTGTGAATTCTACATATAAAGCAGGTTGGATGCTGAGCCTGAGAGCTGGTCACCCCTTATGAGAACCCCAAGGAATCACCCCTTTTCAGTAGAAAAATCCCACCAGGAGGCATGAGTGCTGGCCCCAGCTCCTTGGCCCTGTCCTCCACCCCCAGAGGGCACCCGTTTCTAGACTGCGGCACGGAAAATGTGATGAGACAATTTAGCCTAATCGATTTGCAACTACTAATGGCTTTTGGTAGAGTGAATGGGAAAAAAAAGTCTAATTCTCATTACCTTTTGAAAGTGATATCGGCTTCTTAACGACTTGAGAGTTAGAAAATAAAGAGCCTGCTTTATTTGTTTATTGAAGACTTTCCTTGTCAAAGGCTTCTTTCCCCCAGGAAAATAAGATGTGGTGGTGGGGCAAGGGGGTCAGTGGAAGGAGAAGGAGAAGTCATTCTGAAGTTGTGTGTTTGCAGGGTGGCTGACTTAACTGGGGAGAGAGGCTGGAGGGGTGTCTGCAGAGAGAAGACACAGGAATGGCACAGGAATGTCGCACAGCCACTGAGCTGCCAGGTAGGAGGCTTCGTTCCTCCTGCATACTTACGCTGTGCAATATTTTCTCAGGTGACAAAATGAGTGAATCGATATGTTGCTATTGGGCTGAATCATGGGACAGTCAGGAAGCTGGGACAGAGAGCGGCGGTGACGTATCTTCAACGGGTCAGGTCACTATCCTGCCAGACACTGAATCCCAGCAGCCACCCTGCCAGTGGTGAAGGCTCATGTCTGCTGTCTAATTCTTATGCAGAAAAAGTCAAGTTCTTACATATGAAGGTATCATGGACAATGCTACAGAGAACAAGGAACGCTTAGAAGACAATTTTAAAAAACTTGGCCTTATTTGGAAATGGTGCAAAGGCTCTAGGACTTCCTTCGGATGTTATGAAACAAAACCAATAACTTGATTACACATAGGATAACATTGTAAGTTTGACCTGAGTTGGTGATTTTGAAAAGCTTCGAAAGAACAACTGAATCCTCAGCTAATTCTCTTGGGTCTTTAAGTTTCCCCAGGAAAAACAGTTAAGTCCCCAGTTTGGGGCTGGCGGTGGGGTCCTCACCACATCCTTCAGCTGGGACAGACTCCCTGATTGGAGTTGTGATTCAGCGAAGGGCAAAGGGCAAAGGGCAAAGGGCAGGAATGAAGGTGAGCGGGCAGGCAGAAAGAAAGAGAGAGGAAGAAGATACGTTGTTTTATTTTTATTTAGTTGTTTACACTGGTTGTTTCCCCCAGCTGGGCTTGGAACCCAGGGGTATGTGGTGTGGTCTTTCAGAGGTGACTGATCTCAGGGAAGATAGTGGAAGACAGGGGTTTCAGTCTTCACTGTGGAAAACTGGGGGGACTTGTTGGAAAACTCCTGCTTTTATTCATTGTAATTTTCCTGCATTCCCAGAAACAGTCGAAGCCTCACTTTTCCTCACAGAATCAACGCTTTTACCTATACCAATCCTGTATAGAAATCCAATCTTAAAAAACTCACAGATGTCGTTGTTTCTAAGTTCATTTCCTATTTGCTGTTTCAAACCCACACTTCAGAATCCCTGTGCCCCATCTCTGGCCCTCCATCAAAACCTTCGAAGTTTGGGAACCACAGACTTACGTTCACCTCCTCCTACCATGCCTGTTTCCAGCCTCCTGCTACCTTCTTGGTCATTCCAAGTGAGTGAGTTAAAATCTGGATCTGAAAATCAGCTAATTTTGCTCAGACATTTGTGCACTTTTAATCATAGATATGTTTGCTGTTTATTTGCCTCTTCTTGACTGATGGCTGAATCATATGAGCATTAGATGACTTTACAGAAGCCTGAGGCCCCACGTGGAGTGCGGTATTTGGAGAAATGACAGACTCTCTAAGATCTTGAAAATGTCAGTAGTCCATAGAATGAATTAATGTGTGTATGTGTGTGTGTAGATATATGTACATATAGATATATACATGTATCTATACACACACACACACACACACATATATTCGTTTTTTTAAAGAGAGTAAAAGAGAGGAGGAAGAAGCATTTTTAGGAAGAAAGGAAGAGGAGAAGGGAGCACTTTTATTTATTTTGTTTTGGTTGTTCTCCCCCTTCTCCCCCAGCTCCAGGTTGAGAACCTGGGTCCTTGGGCTTTGCATAGTCCACACCCCGGTCACCAGCTCAGTATCTGAGCCATGAGGGCACACCAGTTCATAGAACTCTAAAAGTGGTACCAGGTCTGGGCAAGTCCTTGGCAGTATCTGTGCCCACGCAGAGTAACAAGCACCAGGAGCCTTCTGAAAGCAGATGCTATTGTGAAAATGTAGCGTGCTTTCAAGCAAAACAAATATTCATTTTCAGACACCATGTTTTGGAAGGTGGTGGGGCGTGTGTCTGAGTGGGGCACCCCAATGAGATACAGGGTCCCACTGGAAAGAATTAGCAGAGAACCGTTTGGACAGGATCAAAGGCAGATTTCGTAGGAGTAGCAGCACTGAGTTAAAACTCCCTGTGGGCTGGGAAAGTTGTATTAAGAAAAGAGTGCACACACACGTATGTGCCCGCCATGTGCCTCACTCCACATGTGTCAGGCGCCTGCATTGCCTTTTAGAGGCAAGACGGTTTCCCATGTTGCTTAAAGCTTGCAGGGGAAGAGAGTCCACTGTCAAAAATGTGGCTCATATAAAGAAGGATTTCCCTTTGTGGGGGCACCCAGGGGCTGAGCTGAGAGAATTGCTAAGGTTGCCTTTGTTCTCACCTGAGCTGGTAGAGTTGCCTGGAGGAAAAGGTGGGAGGAACTAGGGGCAGTGTCTTCAGGCCTGGGTTGCTAAGGAAAGGTGTTTGCTCTAAGTCTATCCCCAGGATACATTACCTGGGTGGGCCCGCCAGCCAGCTTTAGGCTTGATCAGCTAGCCTGATCTCCTGCTTACACATCTATATACCTGCTTTGCAGATTTTAAGCTGTGCTGTCTCTGCATCATTGTGGGCTTCCAATTGCATCCCCGAAGTGTGTCATAGGCTTTCTGTGTCTGTCTGCTCTGACCAGCTAGCTGCTTTCTCCTGCCCTTTCTTTTTCTGGGGTGGTGGGGCTCACAGCTCTCCCCTCCACAGTCTTGCACAGTGTGCTGTTCCTGGGCTGGTTTATTTGAGTAAGTGGTAGGTAACAGATTAAACAATTAAAAAGTAAAAACCACTCATCCACCTTTCAAGACCCTGCACGACACCAACCAGGGAGGACACCAACCAGGGAGGAAGGTCGGGGCCCTGGGCAGTGGGATATATTGGCTGGGAATGATTTTGGCGGCCCAAACCACACTGCCCTGCCCAGTACCCGCCCACCTCCAGAGCTCTCCTTTAGGAAAGGCACGCTCCATGGAGGCTGGAATTCAAGCATTTAAAAATATAATGGTTTGCGTACTGAGCAGTGATTTGTAAAATGTGAATGCCTGCAAAAGCCGTGCCTACCAGCATCGCATTATCTTGTTTTTAGTTACACAACCAGTAAAACAGCTGGAGATCTCACATCACGGCCTAGCACTAAACACATTACTACATTTTACCCATGCAGTGAGGGCCTGTCCTTTCAGCTAGACGACAGGACAAAGTGGAGTGATTACTGGCAAATTAACACTTTCAATTTTAATAGAGAAGCAAGGCCTATATAGAAACATGGGAATTAGAATCTATGCCGGTTAGATATTGCAGAGCGTTTAATGCGCATCTAAACCACGCTAATATACGGCTGCGTCTTATAATCAAATGAACCCTTCCTCATTAGTCAAGAGATAATATCTACCCAAGTTGACTAAAGAATAGCCAGCACAATATTTTGCTTTATAGCTTCTTTGCATAGTTAATAGAATCATCTTGGCCATAATAGCAAAATATAATTGGCACTTAGTGCAGGCTGTGCTTGTTTTTGTTTTCTCCATAAAAGCGAGAAGTGGTCTGTAACATGCCATCCCTTTAATCTTTAAAACCAGCCTTTTCAGCTTGGCCGGTTATGTACCGACAGAAACCCAGAAAACATTAGCTTCCAGCACATGAAATTCTGGATACTGACTTATTTGACCACAAAAAGGCAATTTTGTATAGTCCGATCCGAAGCATCTCACCTGAACATATGCACCAAAAAACAAGCACACACACTCGTAGTGGGTAGATTTGTTTGCCAAAAAAAGTGTGGAGTTGGAAAGTCAGTGTTTCCTGATTTTCCCGCTGGTGTTCACTCAGCGGGTGTGTCGGCTGTGGTCTGTGGGAGAAGGTGGTCAAAGTCTCCCCGCACACCCGTCTGCCACGTTCCTAAGCCACAAAAAACACAATGCATACAAAACAATAAATGCATTTGTATTTACTAGGGTAAAGTAGGAAGAAAAAACTCGTTACACTTATGGCACTAAACCAAACATGCAAAAACAGTGATGCAAAAAAGACATCCCCTAAACTCCTCCCCATTCCCTAACAACCCAGTTCTGCCACTCAATTTATGTTGCTTATTTAATCATTTCTTCTAAGGAAATCATGACATTGCAGTGCCTCCGCCGCCATTGGCCTGGCTTTCAGGAACTCCAGGGCTCTTTTCTGTACCAGGAGCAGCTTAGATGTCGATGTCTTAAATCCAAACATCTCTGACCACAAACTGTCCTCTTGATCGATTGCTCGTTGTGATAGTTTGCTCCTTGAGACTTCCAGAGTCTCACTCAGACCACTGCCTTTTATCTCCTCATTTTTCCCACTCTAAATAACCTAATTTTAAAATGATATTTTCTAGTTATTTGCTGCTGGTGGATGGAAATGCAATAAACTTTCCTAGTTATTTTTTGTTCACGCACTTTTGCTCAGTGTTGATGCCAATCATTTGTAAATGGATTCTATGGGTTAACTATGAAGACAATCGTGTTTTTTTTTTTTTTTTTGTCCAGTTCATATTCCTTTTGAATCTTTTCTTGTTTTACTATCTTACTGTATTAGTTAGGCCAGTGGAGAATAATAAGTTCTTAAAACCAAAGCTTTTCATGTTTCACTAAGTATGGTGCTTACATATTAGTGTGTTTAAATTATCTTTATAATGTTATCTTTATCAAGTTCCTGTCAACTCTTAGTGTGCTACAATTTTGCAGTCTCTTTTCCTCTGTAGATATTGAGATAATCGAATGTTGTCCTCTTTTAATATTTTAAAATGCTGAATTAAATGAATCAATTTCCTAACAGTAAAACCAATTTTATATTTCACGGTGAAACCCATTGGGTTATTTAAGTATACTATCCCATTTGTTTGCTAATATTCTGCTTAGTTTTTTGTTTTCTTTCTTCCCCCTGACTAGCTCCAGGTCTTTCTTGAACCCAAGTCCATGGCTTTCATGTCCTGTACCTGAGTCTCCTGAGCCACAGAGAGGGGCAGATTTTTCTCTGTTTCTTTGTGAGAGTTGCCTGTAAGATTTCTTTCTTATAAATGTCCTGACCCTGATTACAAGCATCAGAAAATGAATTGTACAGTGTTCCTGCCTCTTTTCTTTCCTGGAAGTCTGAATAGGGTTGGAAAATCATCCATAAAATTTTGCTGAATTTGCCATAAAACAGTCAGGACTTGCTCTCTTTCAGAGAAAAATTTGATTGCCCTAATGGTCTTAGAACCAATTTGGCTCTCATTTTTTCAGAATCAATTTTTTAAAGTCAGATTTCTTTCTGTGGCTTTCTTCAGTTCATCTCATTTTGGGGTATTTATTGACTGCTTATTCATACTGTTGATGAAAATCTTTGTAGTGTCTGTAGTCATGCTTCTGCATTTACCTCTAAAATGGTTTTCTTTTTGATAATAATATACTTTATATTATCATTATATATTTAATAATATATTTTCTCCTTTCTCTTGATTAGTTTTCCAAGAGGTTGTCAATTTAATTAGTCTTTTCTGAGAATAACTTGTTGCTTTATTGATCTCTATGTTGTTTTCAATCTTGGTGTTTGCTGTTCTTTTATTTTTACCTTCTTTTGCTTTCTTTTCTTCTTTTTCTAATTTAACTTTTTTTTTCTTTTTAAGAGGAAGAAAGCCAGACAGGAATGAGGGCAGGCAGGCATCAGGCAGGAAGGAAGCAAGAAGAGGAAAAAACATTCTATTTAGTTGTTTATTTCAGTTGTTTTCTCCAGTCTCAGATTTGGTCCCGGGCCTTGGACTGTATGTGGACTGCGTCCCAGGCATGGCCTTAATATCTGAGCCACTGAAGGCCTTATTTAAATTAAGATGAATCCTTTGTACTTTGTATTTTCAGCTTTTTAAAAAATATGTAAGCGCTTAGAGCGCAAAACATTTCTCTGAGTAACATTTTAGTTGCACTTCATGTTTAACGTGTGTTTAATATTTTAAATATCTTTCCATTTGAACTCTTTTCTAATTTGCTATTACTCACCAGTTTCCAAAAACATGACTTAAATTTCCAAATACATACTTTCTGTTTGTTTTTTTAAATCTAATTTTATTATAGTGAAGAACTTGTCAATATACCAATCCTTTGAAGTGAGTTACGACTTACTTTATGGTCTAAAATGTGGCTCATTCAAAAATATTGCAAATATCTTGAAATGAATATATGGTTTTCAATTTTGGGTAATACATAAATCCAGATTTGTTAATTGGGTTGTTAAAATGTCCTGTACCTTTGCATTTTATTATTGTTACTGTGCAGAAGTTATTGATAAGACTGGGTGAAAATATTCTATAAATATATAGTTGATTTATAAATTTGTCTTTATAGTTGCTAATACTTTTTTCTCTTCAATGTTAATCATTTTAAAGAATATTATGTGTGTAAAAGTTTAGAATTACTACATCTTTTTTGTGAGGTGAAGCTTTTGTCATTTTAGAATGATCTGTTATTTTTAGGAATACTTTACTCAAAGTATTGTTTTTTTTTTCTTTTTCCCCCAAACTTGTGTCTTAAACTGGGGTCCTTGGGCTTTATTTAACTTGCAACTTAACCCCTTGAACCATAAGGGAGTGCCCCTTAAAGTATTTTTGTCAAGTGGTTCTAAATAAATAAAACTGGTTTTCTTTGGGCTATTATTTTCTTAGTGTATTTCCCATCTTTTTACTTTAACCCTTTCTGTGTCTTTATGTTCTAAATATGTCTCATATAAATCACTAATAGCTAGGTTTCTATTTTTATTGAGATTGTCACTTTTTGGCTGTGTTTGAATTTATTTCTGCTATTTTGTGTTTTTTATTGACTGTACTTTTCATATTCCTTTTTTCATTTCTTACTTTTTTGGGGGGATTGATTTATTTTCTCATTCTATTTATTCTCTCTGGTAGTTTGAAAATGATAAATTATCATTCTAGTGTCGATTATAGTGAACATTTAACGTGTCTATTTTATGAGTGAAGCAGAATTTTTTACAAACCTCCTTGCAAATAGTGCAAGTCATCTGATCATCTTTGTCTTACCAGGTGTTATCTTGATTCTTCTGTATTTTTAACATCATACATTAGAGCCTTCACTCATTTTGTTTTATACAGTCAATGTTTCGATTTTGTTAAATGCTAATCACTTTCTTTGCTCAATATAATTGTATGTATCTCATCTTTATTCTGGAATTTTCCTTCTGAAGTTCTTCCGTAGTGTATTGATTTATTACCTTTAGAAAGGAATTGTTGATGTAAAATGTCTCATTTTTTTGTTGGTCCAAATAATAGCTGTATTTTGACTTTGCTCTGAGTACTGTGTACAGAGGCTGTGAAATTCCAGGTCGAAGTCACCATTTCCTGAGCATTTTGGAGACACTAGTCTCTGTCTTCCCTGATGTCATCTCTGAATCCCAAGTGTCCTTGTCAGGGACACAGACTTCTCTCTCTGTCTAGCTCCTTCTCAGCCCTTTGTTCTCTTTGTTATCCTTTGGTTTCACTATGTGGTCTAGATATAGGTTTGTTTTTATTTTTCCTTCATGAAATTCATTCTGATTTCTTAATCTGAGTCTTGTTCATCAGATCTGGAAAGGTTCCAGCCATTTTGTCTTCAAATGCCGCTTCTCCTCACTCTTTCTCATTTTCCTGGGGCTCCGATCAGATTCCTGTTAGAGGTTCTACCCTCAACCCCCGGTCCTTTTCTCTCACAGCTAATTGTCTCTAGATGCTGCATGTGAGTCTTAATTTTAATTCTCTCTCCCTGTACAAATTCTCTTTTCAGATGTGCTTACCTAATCTTCTGTTGCATGCTAGACATTTCATTATCATTTTCATGTATTCAGGTTCTTTTGGTGCTTTGCAAGGCTGCTTAGTCATCTTTAAATCTTTGTCCCCTTACTCATACTTCCAGTGCCCTTTTGTTTCTTTCAATGCGCAATGAAACGTTTGTACACGATAGCACATTGCTTTAAACGGACACATTTCAACAACTGCAGCCTTCCAGACCTGACTCTGCTGTCTAATCTCCACTGGCTTTCGGGGTGCTTTGTTTTGTGTCTCCAGTGGTTTTTGACTGTAAGTTTGTGTTTCCTGTTGGATGGAATTTTATCTGTGAGAATTCTTTACGTCCCGGAGGAAGTAGCATTCCTCCAGAGAGGAATTCGCTTTTTCCAGGAACCTGGGCTCACTATCAACCTATGAGACTTTTCAAATAAATTCTTGGCTTGAGGAAGTCCTTGGGCTGTGTTTTAGAGCAGAGGTTCCCATCTGCTGAGTCAAGTCCTGGACTTTCTTTGTCGGTCTTCACACCTCTTAGGTATTCAGTGGAAAACTCACCCCTAAAAAGGAGAAGACCTCCAAAGGCACCAGCAGGCAGCATTCTTACTCCCTAGTGTCTGGTTTCCTTCCACGCCTCCGGGCAGCCGCTCTTCTACTGCTAAGAAGGCACTTAGTCCTTAGTTCTTCTCGTCTCGTCAACCGTGTCTCTCTATAGACTTCAAGGCTTAGTTCTTAGGGTTCTTCTCTATCTAGTCTCACTCCCTTTATGACTTTGCCCAGCCTCATAGTTCTAAATCCAACAATATACTGATTAGCCTGCACTTACATGTCCTATCCTTTCCATATCCAGCTCCCTACTTGGCTCTTCCACTTCGATGTCCAGGAGAGACTCTAACTGAGCGTCTGAGCTCTGCCCCAGATCAACTCCTTCTCCAGTGTTTGTTCTTTCAGCTGAAAGCAACTGCAACTTTTGTGTACCTAATTCCTTTTTCTTTGACAACTTTTCCCCCACCCCACGCTTAATCCATAAATCCATCTCATCAGTTTTAGCTTCAAAATATATCCAGAAATACGACCACTCTTGATGACTCCTTGGTTATCTGTCCATACCATGCTGCTCTTGTCTCTTGTCTGAATTTTCTCAGTTGTCCCTAAAGCTCTGCCTGGTTCAGTTCCTGTCCTTCATTCTGTTCTCAGCCCAGTAGCTGGGTGGTCCTGCTCAGAGGTTACTCAGATCAGGTCACCCCTCTGCTTAGGCCTCTCCAGAGTAAAGCCTAAGTCTTGACTATGGTCTAACAGCCTCGCAAGCTGGTTCCCACTGTGGCTCTGACCTCGTTTCCTGTTCCGGTCCCCTGCATTCTCTGTCCCAGCCACCCTCGTCCCTTGTGTGTGCTTCTTCCTCAGGGTCTTTGCATTTAATGTCTACCCTGTCCCTCCTCCTGCCCCCAGGCTTTTCCCCAGATCTCTGCATCAGCTTCCTCCTCACCTCCTCCAGGTGTCCACTCCAACATCAGCACCTCAGTAAGATGCTTTCAGACCGTTCATGTCACCTGGTTGCTTCATCTTCCTCCAGCTCCCTCTTCTTATATCTTGACACATATGTACTGACGTCCTTGTTCAATGTCTGCACTCCTGGTAGAACGCAAGTTTCTTGAGCTCGTTCACTGGTGTTATTTCAGAGCCAGTGCTGGGTTTCTGCCATGTAGTGGAACAAGCATGTAATGAATGAATAAATGAATTAGCCCATGAATGAAGAGAGAAAAATGGAGAAATAGAACAGGAAGTGTTCATTAAAAGGGCTCAACTATTGCTTTCTTTTCATGGACGAAAGAGAGGAATGAAAGGAAGGGACATTATGGGTGATGCTGGATATGTCTTACAAGGACAGCTATTCATCCGAAATTCACTTGTCACATGCTTGCTGCTTCTCAGGCCTTCATCACTGCGGGCGCGTGTCTTCTTCGTGAAGTCCTGAACTGTGGAAAGGAGCTCTTGCATGTTTCCTTCTTTGACGGTATCCTAATCTTTGTACTTGTCTCTCTGTTTATATTTTTTTACTTTCTGCTTTCCTGTTGAAAAAAATTGTGATTTGCAGACAAGAATTATTTCATGTTGACAAAGACTAGATTATTACTTTCCACTCCTTGAAAAAAGAAGGTAATCTTACTTTGAGATGTCTATGTGCTTACTTAAATTTGACCAATTTATTTCTTACGCAACCCTGAAACTGACCTACCAAACCCATCCTGGCTCATCAGGATGTTAGATTTCTTCTTTCTTTTTCTTTTTTTCTTTTTTTTTAAGCATTCTTCATGATGTGACCATGCTGTGTTAATAGTTCTCTGTGAGTCTAGTATAGCAATTTCGTCATATTCACTATCTGCAAACTTGGGTGTGAAAATAGTAGAAGTTTATAAAAAAATTGCTTCACTTGATTTCTAAATTGAGTCCTTATTCCATCTAACGACAGGCACTAAAACTCAGTCACTTAGGGTAAAGTTTCCTGAGGGCTCTGGGGGGCTGTGTACTGTTAGGACCTGGGGCCGGGTTTGATTCCCTGCTCGCTGCATGGCCGTAATTCCTGCAGCGGTGTGTGGTCCCTCTGCTCCTTATCTCTGGATGTTGTCCACACTCTCAGGTAAGCTCACCCTGACTCTGAAGCTTCTCTGACTCCTGACTTTCTCAGCCCTTTGCTCCTTTTGGAGGTGGGAAGGTAGGAGACCCTTTAGATAGACAACTGTCTCCTGCTCCGACACTCAGGGACCACTTCCCACAGCTACGAATTCTTATCTTTGGCTGGCACACCTGCTGCCTGTCTGGCTTCTTGAGTTTTCTTCACTTCCCAGGGTTCTTCTGGAAGCCCAGGCTCTCTGCTCCTTGCACTCAGATTTCTAGCTGGACTTCCCATCAGTTCTCTTCCCCCAAGAATTTGCCTTGGGGTGGTCTCCGGGCAGGGCTCAGACCTTCTTGGTGAATCTGCATCATCATCTGCCTTTGTTGCTTTCATTCCTAATTTCCTATCTTGGCCCATGGAGCTGTAATTTAGTTCTCCGCTTGTTTTGTTTGTGTTGTAAACCTTCTGTGCTTCAGTAGGCTCAGTCTATGGAAACTCAAACACTGGCTCTGAAAATCAAAACCTCTGGTGTACATGACAGTTGTCTGTGCCGTCTCCGAGGTTCCTTTTGAACTAAACGTGAGTGTTCTTTGGTTCTTTCTATCTGGATTTACTCTAATCTCAACGTTCCAGGAGACAGTATCTGCTTTTCATTGTGAATGTCGGTGTGTGTGTGTGTGTGTGGGTGATGGAGGATGTGGGGACAGAACCACGCAAGAATCAGAATGGTCTGAAAATATCTATCCACAAGATTCCAAATAGTTTTATTTTAAAAAGTCTCATAAAAATATTGTGTCTTCTCATCCTGCTGTTAAGAGGCAACTTATTTCTTTAATTGCACTCACTTTTCCTTGAAAGGCCTCAAAATAAATGTTTGTCTATAATTATTGCTTTGTTTATTTTTTTTCAGCTCTTGAAATAACCAGAAAGCCTTTCCTTATCCATCTGTAATTCTCTATACTGAAGGGTGTATAAATAATGTCTCAACTTAGTAAACGAGATCTAGACATATAGCTATCATCAGTAATTGCATGTACGTTTAAAAAGTTAACAAAGATTTTTGCTAAATTTTATTAACTTTTTTTTTTTTTTTTTTCAAAGAAAAGCACAGGCAGGAATGAAGGCGAGCAGCCAGGCAGGCAGGAAAAGAGAGGAGAGAGAAACATTTATATATTTTATTTAGTTGTTCATCTCATTTGTTCCCCTGGGACTCAGGTCTCGAACCTGGGTCATTGGGATGTTTGTGATGTCATCCTGCACACCACCAGGGCACCCCCAATTTTTTTAAACTTTAGTGGAGCTCCTAAAAGCAGAAAAATAGCAAGACAGAGGAAAATATCATAGATATTCATTTCTATTTCCTTTGGGCCAATGATTTGGTTTTCTGCTCAATGATCATAGAACCACTAAATATATAACTTTCTGGGACTAGAGAGAAGAAGACAAGGCCCCTTTTTATTTTGTTTTGTTTTTTTCCCCATTAAAACTGATTTCATTAAAATGAGATGAGTCCTTCTGCAACACTGCTGCTGGGAAACAAATTTTTTTTTTTAATCCCTGGCCCCAGGTTAGGAACCAGGACCCACACGTGGGCTTTATTCATCTGGTGACATTTTAGCTGCTGAACTATAGGGGTGCACTGGGGAAAAAAACTTGGCATACCAACATTTCCAAAGTGCAGAGACTTAAGAGTAGGATTACTGTTATGTCCTGATTTTACTGGGATTGTCCCAATTTAGTAACATTGTCTTGGAATACTGCCTGATTTGAAATTCTGTTCCGATTTCAATAGCAAACAGCACCACATTTCACTCAGTCTTAGATATTATGTCATAAAGTTTATGTGCTTCCATAGGCCTCAAGTCTATTTCATTCACAATTTAATTCTTGGAATTCTTCAATCATTACCCTTTATTCGTACCCCAAGCCAACCCTTGTGTATAGATACTACGAATAAAATCAGACATACTTTCCTTATTACCAAAAAAAGCATTGGGGCAAACGTTCCTTTGGTTCAGATGATTTCAAGAACTGCAAATACCAGAGGAACAGTAACCAAATTAGAAGAAAAACAAACCAGTAACCAAATACCAAATTCACAGTGCTAATGAAGGCAAATAAAACTTGGTTTTGTGTAGTTATCCTACCCCTCATTCTCTCCCTCCTAATAGGGTATTTATTGGATGCAACGAAGTCAGATCTAGCATTTCCAGGGTGGATAATGTACACAAGACAAATCTCTGGTTTCAGTGTGTGAATGTGTGGTCTGACGGCAGGCTCTGTTCAGGACCGACAGCTCAGACAGGAGTCCACATTTCAGAACCAGTTAAAGAAAATTACAAGGCAGAAAGAAGGCCGGACCACATGCAAACACAGGCTGACATCAGCTTCTTGTTTGGAAGTTATGTATTTAGAATTACAAGAAAGCCCAAAAGACACCTGAAGAGAGATTTCACCCCGTGCACGGATACACCTTTATACTTCAGCCAAAGCTGCCCTATCCCCAGATGTGTGGAGCTGCTTGGACATATGTTTTTAATCGTTTCCAGGCATGCCAGTGGGAACATGATCACATGGAGTTGACGGTGATTTTCACAAAGGAAAAGAAGAAACAGATCACTAATAGATGTTCGATAGCCTTCTTAATTTTTATGAACAACTCCGAGAGTGTGATGTCAGACCCCACACAATCCAGGCACACGGCACTTTGTTAATAGGGGTGCCCTGCAAAAACTTTCCATGGTATGATATTTGGTACACAAAGAATACCTCCTTTCTGTGTGTCTGTACGCTTTCTCTAGAAAATGTCTATTCAGTTCTTCTGCCATGTTATTTCTGTGGGTCCTTTGCTTTTATGTTGTTGAGGTGTATGTGCCCTTTACATATTTTGGCAGTAAGTTTTTATCTGATGCATGTTGTGCTAATATCTTCTCCCATCCCATGGTTTGTCTTTTTGTTTTAGCGATGAGTTCTTTCCCTGTACACAGGTTTTTTACTTTGATGTTGTGGAGTTTTACCTTAGTTTCCTTTACTGTAATGTCACTTCCCCAAGGCTTCTCTGAAGCTGATGTCATAGAGTGTCTTCCCTATGTTTTCCTCAATATATTTTATAGTTTCAGGTCTCACGTCCAGGTCTGCTATCTGTTTTGAGTTAATTTTTGTCCGTTGTGCTAATGAGTTGTCCAGCTTCCAGTGGGGCGGGAAGTGGGATGGAACCAGAGACGGAGGAGGGAGCAAGGTGGGTGTAAAGAGCTAGAACCTTGGTGGTGGGAGGGTATGAAATGTTCGTAGGCTGAGATGCTAATTAAATATCCTAAAAAGAAAATAACAATGTAAACAAAAGAAATAACATGACAATTTAAAAGAGAAGAATGCCCGTTTTAAAATGCTTTTTTGTTTCTTTCCAAAGTAAGGTAAACAACTGTAGGATAGAAATGCAGAAAAAGTGCCCATGGTATTATACCATCTCAATACTGGTCAGTTGGCCCTCTTCACACCATGCCAGCACCTTCAAGGCTGCCCTTCCTTCATGGGAAGGACAGGTGAGTGCATCCTCAGAGATATGTATGGTGTGGTGAACAGAGTGATGGGTCCAGCTAGATCCCAGGCCTTCCTGTGAGAGCATAAAGGGTGTCCGACTTGGCAGAGGACACCCCCAGACTCTGCTGTCAGTCATTGGCAGGGTAGGCAGAAAGCACTAAGGCCTGTAGAAGCAGAGATGGCCGATGCCAAGCCCGAAATCATTTATTCTTGTTTCAAATGTAAAACTAGGCTAGACCCATGCAGGGAGAAAGTGAAACATGTCAGAAAGTAGAGTGAAGAATGATCTTTGAAATGCCACTGTGCACAATGCATTCAACTGCCTTCTTCCTATAATCCCTCTCGTCTGTGTGACTCTATGAAAACTTCTTAAGTTATGTCATTTTACCAACCATGCTCAAGAGGACGATACAAATGGTAAAATTTGGCATCTTGTGTTTCATCCCTATTGATTCATTGAAAGTATATTAAGTAGAATGCATCATTAAGTTTTAGAAAATTACTCAGTGACATGGTATAAAATACAAAAGCACAAAAATGTGTCCATAGATGTATATTCTCCCCACCTTCCTCAATTCTTCAGCCTTTCTTGAGGCAATGAGTTAACTGTGAATTCTTTCAGAGATATTCTGTACATGCAAGTCTCATTTTAGACTTGTATTTTTTTTTTCTGGCAAAATAGAGAAATGTTGAGACAATTATATAGACCATCTTGAGCCCTAAATTGTTCTCAATTCATTAAATAACATCCAAAGTTTCCAAGTTTAGATACATGCTCAATAAAGCTGACAAGGGTCACAAAATAAGTCCAAGGGATAGTCTCTGTCCTCATGGATTTGAGTCCAAGCATAAGAAAGACTATAAGCATAATCCCATAAATTTGCTCACTGAACTAAGCATAGAGCTCTGTAACGTCCTACCCTTTGATTAGGAGAGACTTGAAAACAGACTCTAATTTATCTTTCAGTGCATGGGCCTGGCACCATGCCTGGCACAAAAAGGGAAGTCAGTAACTTATTCATGGATTAGTGAATGAGTGGAGAGGATTTCAAGAGGCTCAAGTAATATTTGAGAGAGGAGATAGATTAATGATTAGAAATGGGTACTGCTAGAAAAACAGACAAATGAGCAACTGGAGCCTGGAGGGTCCTCCTTAGGGTTAAGAGGATCAAGCTTCACAGAGAAGGTAGGACTCTACTCTGGAAGGCTGGAGAATGGAAGCGGGTGGAGGGAGCCTGAGACCCTTTTAGGAGGAGCAGGGGCAGGTGCATTGCAGAGGCAGATCAGGTGATGTAAATGCGCAGAGCCTTGTGGTGCCCACTGCCTGTCTGTTGAGAGATGGGTTCCATACTGGTGTTGAGTCTGTGGAGTGGCTCAGTGGAGTCCCACTGCATTGTGATAGCCCAGTGTGTCAGCAGAAGGACTTGCACTTTATTCAAAGACTCTTATGAGGAACTGAAAGCTTTTTGAGTGTGGGAAGACTTTGGGAAAGTCAGGGGACAAGCTAGCTGGGACACTGGCCAGATAGGAATTATAATACCTGAAGCCCCACATGGTGATTGTTGGGATGGGCATAGTGCTGGGGAAAGGCAGGGCCGACCTACCACTTTGGGGGCTATGCCAAGAGCCTTTGAGAATTGATGGCGCCATAGAGGAGAAGGGGAGGTGCATTTTCTCTGACCTCAGCTGTGTAGGCTGCCACTGACTGGATGTCCTCGTACCCACTGCAGTGCCTTGGTGCACGCCACCCAGCAGACCCACAGAATACAGCACCCACCAAGGATCTACTACGAATGGCCTTCTGGGGTGTGGGCCAGTCTCAGTTACCCAGCCACCTTTATTAGCATGCCATTTCTATTTGCTCTTTTTGTGAAGAAAAGACCTTGTCAAAGTTAGATTGGAGCTTAAGCAGAATGATGAGTCACGGTCATCCCGAATCCCCTGTCTCTGTACTCCCGGCGGGGGCTCTCTGGAAGCGTCTCATAAATCCAAGTTTCTTTTAGAACTTGTGGCTTCTGTAAGATGGATGAGTGGTGCCATGTGTCCCAGCTCACCTTCCTTGGCCTTTCATCATAGTACAAGAGAGAGACACCAGGACACAAGGAGAAGGCGTATGTGTAACACAGTTCTGACCACAGAGCGCAGACGAACATGGGAACAGCGCTCGGGAACACACCGCTCTGCATTTCTTGCAGCTCTTCATAATCCCCTAAATCAGTGCTGCTTCTATGAGATTTTTTATTGTTTTGGTGGTCCAAAATAAATCAATTTGGGCTGAATTACCTTCTTCCAGTCTCCTTTATTCCATCTTAAAACACACATACACACACACACACCCCCAACACAGCATAAATATATGCCTTTAGCATTTGCTTGTCTATAACTAAAGAGAGCATTGTCCCAGAAATGTGACATGATTTAAAACAAAAACAGTTAAAAAATTTGGATAAGCCTGAACAAAAACAAGAGAGAAGAAAGGAAGAAGAAACACTCCCCCTTAATCAAATCCTTCATTTCCCCTAGAGCAAGCAGCTCTTAATTATACTTAGCAGACACAGAATGTGCCACAAGCTGGCCCAACAGCTGTGTGAAGGCTCTGCTGTGGGCAAATGGGTGGGGGAGACCCTCTCCTGGCCCAGGGTGAGTGCTGACGCCTGTCCTCTGTTCAGAGATGACCAGCTATATTTTTTGGTTGCTGCTCTCTTGCCACTAAATATTTCAATGAGGCTGGCAGTGGTCCTTCCAGATCTGTCATCTGTCCTCTGTGACTAATAGTGGGCTGTGGATGGACGGGCATTTCCGTGAGCTCACTCTCGGCCCAGAAACCTGCGAAACTTGTCTCCAGTCACAGAGCAAGACTTTTGTTCCCTGAACCTGTCACTTAACTATTGGTTTGCGAACAGAAAACTGAATGCGTCCAAACTCTCTTGTTTTTCCTGAACCCCCCCAACCCCCCACGCCTACTCCAGTTCCCACTCTAATTATATCTGCTTGCTTCCTCCTGTTACATATCTGGGAAATGTTTATGTTAACAGAATATGAATGCATGCAGAGACCATTTAAAAATAAATGCTATTGCCTGTGTACAAGACATTTTCAGCAAGAAGATTAAACTTTTTCTCCTCTTTTTCTATTTCATTTCTTATCTCTCTTTATCTATTGTATGTAACCGCAATCAAATTGGACTATGGAAAGAAACACATTCCATAATTTGGGCTTATTAAATTTCCCATCATCTTCTTTTTATGCTTCTTTCAGCAGACGTTTTATCATCCCAGAGGATCTGAGGCATTTTCCCATGTACATATGCGTCTCCATCACCAAGTTCTCCATTCCTTTTTTTATCTCATGCAGTTTCTTATTGACTCCTTTTTCTTTGCAATTTATAAAATTGCAAATAAATGACCAATTACACTTCACATCACTGAATCGATTGTATTCTACTCATTAGCAGAGAAACTTCTCCCATGTTTATTTGTATCATTATAACTTTCCTTTTGGGCTACTAATGCCTTTATCATTAGGTCATAGGCTTTGTTAAAAATAAGAGTTCTGTTTCTGACAGTATTGCCACTACTAAATCCATCTCGACTAATTGTCTCTCAAATGGTGTTTGGTACACTGATTTTCTCTCATTATTTTTATTGGCTTAACAGGTAGTCAAAGACGTTTTCCTTGTTGCTGTATTAAAGACTCATTACAAATTAATAATGAGACTAGCAGCGAATTTACCCGAATATTTTCTCAGTCTTCCCCTGATTGAACACGATTCTGCACATACACCAATCCCATTAAAAAGTCCTTTCATTCCAGTGTAAACATAGTTCTAGTAATAGAAAGGATGGTTGGCTGTGGCCGTAGGCTCCCATTATATATATTATTCAATCTATCTACGTCTCAGCCCTGTATTAGTGAAGGGACAGTGGACAAGATATCGCCACCCCCGTCTTGCTGTCCTTGGCCATGGGGATGATGGCTCTAAGCAGAGATGCAGTCAGTAGGAAGGAGAGGGACTGACCAGCCCTAGAGAGCTGTCTAGAGAGGTATCTGTCCCAGCTCTGGTCTGGGCACATCTCAGGGGCTCTGCCCACCCATTTACGCATCTTACAGAAGTGTTCAGACTTTTCTTTGCTAAGTGAAAGTGAATGTGTGTAGCGAAAACAGTCCTTGTCAAATAGTCCTTATTCTTATTTTTCTTGTTTGATGTAAATAAGTTTAAATGTCTTACGAAATATATCCATCTTTTGCTTTACAAAATTTACCATTGCTTTTATTTTTTGTTTTATTTTATTGTTTTAAAGGAAAGGTGCAGGCAGGAACGAAGTAGATCAGTCAGGCACGAAGAGAGAGAAGAAAGAAACACCTTATGTATTTCATTTAGTTGCACATCTTGGTTTCTCCCCAGACCCTGGGATATGAACTAAATCCTTGAGATGTACATGAACTGTGTCCAACCAATGCTCCACCAGGGGACACCCCGCTGTTTTTATATTTAACAACCTCAGATGGGAAGCGTGGGCATAATTCTGTGTTGTTAGCACTGGAAAGTATTTTTGATGTTTTTATCAGGAATGGCACGTTTTTATTTTGAAAACCAACTTCTGCTGAAAAAGGTACCTGACTGAGGGAGCTCCCTCCACCCCCAGGCTGTAGGATTTCTTGAAATCCAGACCAGGTGGACTCTAGAATGGCAGCCTGCTCCCCAGCCCCTTCACCACGTGAAAGCACAGAGTCCTCTCAGTAATCACTAGGTGAAGTCCCAGAGTAGGCCATCTCCAACAGAGGTTGGAGATGACACACATGCTGCCGCTTTAGGAAATGAACCATGCGGTGTTCCTCCTTTTCGGAGACTCAAGCTGTCAAGTCGCCTGACCCAGAACGGCTGTACTCACCTTCACATGACATCTGGAAAATGTGTGGGCTGCGTCAGCAAGGTCAAGTCAGCTGTATGTGCATTGAGGTTTCTAGAGAAGTCAAAAGTGAAGGACTGAACAGCGAGTCCTGAGGACCGGACAAGTCCAACAACTCAGAAACTGAGGAGGAGGTCTGGGCAGACACTTCAAGGGGCCCCAGAGTGTCCGACTTGGTCACCCTGTGGTTCCTCAGTGTCTCCATTTGATGTTTTCGTGCTTCTCCCCCTCCAGGTGTCATTTCCTTCCAGAAATGTTCAGACGTCTCTGGGAAGTGATAACGTGTGTAGAGAAAACAGTGCTTGTCAACTACAAGATCATCTGCCAGCAAAAGTTGCTCACTTCCTCAGTGTCCAAGGGAGCAGCCATGCACCTGGACATATAACGCGAAGGAGGGCACTTCCGCTGAGCAGAGAGCCTGAGCTCCCCCATGGGCTTCATCCATGTCTTTTCTAGTTGCTATTCACTATGCTCTCGGTGTGAAATGGTCGCTGCTTAGGGGCCCCATAGAATAATGACAACACATTGACAAATAATAGCCTGGGAAATACTTTTTTTGTTCTTCTAATATTCTGCCTTGACATACTCCTGTGTCTATTTGATGGCATGATTATCAGCTGACTATAGCATTCAGAGCATCAGAAATGAATGGAAGAAGACATGTTTTATCCTAAATATTGTCTGGACTCTGGTTTTTGAAGTCAGAGCCAAAGGTTACACAACCATCCTTTGTGGTTTCGGGACATGTAACATGGAACTGAATCACTGAAGCCTGGATCCAAAGCTTCCTCCACAGGAATGGGGGGAGCCCCAAGACTGAATTGTGCCAAGGAAGCAGGTGTGCACAGTTTGCTCTGGAAAGAGCAGAAAGAAAAGGCAGATGAGCCCTGTGCTAGACCCATCACAGCATGGGACAGATGGACAGAGTAAGCTGACGATGTGGGCAGAGAAGCCAGGGGCTCAGAGGATATCTTAGAGATGTGGAAGTAGGGGAGCAGAGGCATATCTGGGACAGATAAGTTCCGAACTCTGTTCAGTCCTCCCGGATCTGGTGACCCTTCTCAGGAGCACATCTTCCCAGGGTTGAAGCTCGGGTGCAGGGACAGAGATCTTTACTTGTGATTTCATGGAGCTTATAACGATTTGAGATGTGAGCCTGCACAGGAGATAAGAAACAGGAGGAGAGATTCCAGCTGAATATTATAATGCTGACCATCTAGGGGCATAGAAGTGAATATAAGGGGCTCTCAGGGATGGCAGAGATACACCTGGTGTATCGGCACTGACATAATGGGGATGATCTGGGCATGTGGAGAGAAAAACCAGGTCCTGGGCAGAATAGCTGAGGGTGGAGTTTAGAGACTGACAGGCTGGCATCATACATGTGAACAAGTCCCTCGTGGGAGGTAAGAGTTATGGCCAGGTTAAGGGTGACGTCCAGTGACAGAATGAAAGGCGTGGTCACTAAGCAACTGGCAACAGAAACCAAAGAGTCATAGTTGTAGGGACATGTGCTATTTCCTAAAAGAACAATGTTTGCTGGTTGATGAGAACTGAGCATAAAAGAGGTATCAACCGAAGGTACTGGTGGCACTAAGAGACAGGGGACACCCAAAGGCATCAAGGGATCGAGGGGAAATCGCTAACTCCCATGGACTTCAGTATTCTCACCAGTAAAATGGGTGGAACAATTCGTATAACAAGTTATTAAAGTAATAAAACTAGAATAATAGGTCACTGTCCCTGTAAAATACATACAACTGTAAATTATTAAGGGCAGGGCTGTGGTAAAGGTAAAAAGCCTGAACTCTGAAGTCAGATAATCCTAAGCAAAAAATCTTGCTCCTCCACTTACTAACTTTTTGACCTTAGGCAAATAAGTAAACTCCCCAAAGTCTTAGTATTATTTTTAGGTTGAGGATTGACTATCTAGCCACAGGCTGCAGGGATGAGAGTAGAAACATCTGAAGTGCCCAGAACACGACGAGGCCTCAGCAGAGGAAGGGACTGCAGTGAGTAGGTCCTTGATGAGGCAGTGGGCATGGGATTAGGGAGAAGGTCTTACTGGCTTTCACGCAGCAATCATGTAACTTCCTCCGGAAGAACCTTGGAAGGTTGATGAAGATGCTGGGATGCTAAAGCCTTTCAAGACGCTGGTGGTCCGACACACCATATATTGAAGAAATGTAACGTGTCTATGGACCATTTAGGGACATCTGAGGGTTCCTACCACAGGGAGTCTCAATTAAACAGTGACACCCTTTTCTTTCCTCATTCTTCTCCTCTGATATAATCTATGAAAATATCTCTGGCCTCTGTTCTTGCACTGGTATCTCTTCTCTTAGATGTGATTTTTCTGATTCCTGTCATTTGTGTGTATTTCCTGTGAGAGTTTCTCAACTGTATTTTGGAAACCTTAAATTTCTTTTCAATCTAAGTAATTATACTTTTATACTTTTAACCCCCTCCTCCCACTCTATGTCTTGTTCTCTGTTCCTTTTTTATAGAAGTGTTATTTTCTACAGGCAATAACATCTTAGGCGTCTCTGTAATAATTGTGTTTTTGAAAGGGTCTCTTCTGCTTTTGGAATTTCTTTTGGATTTTCTCTGGATTGTCTTGCTCTCTCTCTCTCTGTGTCCCATTGGCAACCTGGCACACTTCACCTCACTTCATATCTCAGAGGGTCCTGCTCAGGCTCCCGTCAGTCCCCAAGTAGATTTGTGAGCATTCCTCGGGCCATTTGCTTGCTGACTGCAGAGGTTCAGAGGTGTTTCACTCCAAGGCTGACCTGCTGCCCCAACATGAGTGGGGCAACTTGGAGTTGGCCCTCTAGTCAGTTTCCACTTCTCACCCATGTGGTAGAAGTGCACAGCTGAGTGCAGAGTCTCCCCAGGGCTGAGTTCTGCGGGACCAACCTCATCCTTTTCTCCCACTGCAAGGCGGTGGCTCCTGCTCTTACCCGCTTTCCGTGTTCCAGAAATGTGTCGAAATGGGTTGAAATATTTTCTTTTGTCAGCAACTTTTCTCCTGATCTCTTTCCTTTTACCGTGCATACCTGACTTCTCTTGGGGGGACCTTAAGAAGACCAAGGCAGATGTGTGTGCTGCATTTTGAACTGGCAGTCCTCCAGGGACTATTCTATATCCCAGACTGCAACCTTGCCAAGCAGAGTGACCAAGTGTAGCATTTTAATTTCACATGAAGACAGAGAGTGTCGGTATGATGAAGTAACAGATACTACCCCACATAGCTAACACATGGCTAAGCTGAGATAAGAACTGGTTTCAATACTTCTAAATACTCCTATTTACGTATGGGGTAGGTTTGAGGGCATCGCTCCCCGGAACATGTAGGAGTTATTTTTCACTGAAGTCATTGGATGACAGGGCTGAGAGATAGGAGATGGGATGTGTGGGTAGGACCTGCTGTCCTAAAGTCCATTCTGACTTTCCTACTCACTACATGGCCTTGAGTTCAGTTTTCAGCCTGTTTCTTTATCTAGAAAAATGAGAGACTTTGATAACATAATTTTTAATGTACTTTTATATAGAACATTCTAGAATTATCTCCTGCTTTGCTTCAGGTATTGAACATTTCCTCATTGTTGGCTTCCAAGAGAAGCAGAGTCAACTCCCTTGTTCTTACAAAAGTCAGGGTAAAGCAGAAAGAAAATTGGAGGGCAGCAGAGGAAGCGCTACTTCATGGCGATGGGTGCCATCTTGGGACCCACTTCCTTTACCGTGGGGGCAGTCTTGGGTTTCTGTGACGCTAATGAATCTCAGGCTTGGGGGCTCCTCGTTTGTACAGGCAGCTTCCAAATTTCACATTTAGTTTTGCACTTCGAAAGAGGCAGGGCAAATGGCACAGACTCCAGGGCCTAACTCTCGGGGTTACTATGCTGACAGGAGGATGTGTGGTGGGGGGTGGACATCTCCGGCGTCCTTGTGGCTTGAGGCCTGAGGAGGGACAGCACAGAGGAAAAGGAAGCGTTGTCTCGTGAGTGTGATGTGGAGGAAGTCAGGCAAGTCAGACAATTCAGACCAAAGTCCAGTTGGGTCTCACTCAGCTATGTGTGCGGATCACAACACGCACCTCACTCTGCCCGCTTCCTGTGAACTCGGTTTGTGCTGAAGCCAGGAGGTTGCCCACACCGTGGAGACCTGGAGGCGTGTATAGGACTATCTTTCCTCTTCATTCCTGGGAAACGTGTGGAAAGCCCAGTGCCACGCAGAGCCGTTTAAGCTGGAAATGTAAAGTGGCAATTCTCTCCAGTTAGTTGATCCTGGTCCTGTGGGAGTAGCTTAGCTGAAATGTAGTCGGATATTTTCTCTCGGTAGATTACAAGTTTCAGAGTTTTCTAAATGCGCCTCTGCTTACAGTGAAACAAATTTCACTCAAGAAATTCCAGTCATTTGAAAAAGAAACTCTTCTGGGATTTGCTAGAAAATTGGAAAGGGGCAAGGCTTATCAACATATGCATTAGAGTCTGCAAAATCATTAGCACCAGGCCTGGGATGTGGGGTGACAAAACCAAGATAAATATGGAAACCAAGGTAGTGGCTCCAGCACAAAAACAGGCTGAACAGAATTCAGTTTTTCAGCTTTTCCTTCAACAAACCACCCCAGCTAAAGTCAAAGATTAAGATCTTAAGGCACCATTTCAGGATATTTTTACACAATGCTTGCTTGAGGCATTAATGACTGTGACGAGTGCCTGCCACTGGCGGGGATCCTGTTAGGAAAACTTGGGTTTCAGATGATAGAAAATGGAACCCAAGTGAACTCACACCTGAAGGTGATGTGTCGGCTCACATAATGAAGAGTGATGTGAGAGTCACAGAGGAGCTTGTTGCCTCTCCCCGCTTTAGCTCAGGGCAGCTTCCATATGGGTGTCAGCAATGGCTAAGTAGTCCCTAGGTCAAGCCTGTCTTCCCCAAGGTACCGATAAGGAAATTTACTGAAACAACTCAAGACAGATTTTGTATGGAAAGTGGGGTTCTACACGAGGAACATCCTAGAAAATGCAAGTCAAACTAGTCTCAGCAGACAGAGGGCATTGACTCATATAACGGGAAGCCATGAAGGTTTGACTTTGGGTGTGGCTTTAACAGAGTCTAATGAGGTCCAGAAGATTCCTTTCTTGGGGTGTCAGCTGCTGCTTAGTCGGGCTCCTTCCATAAGAGTCTCGCATCTTCAAACATCACCTGTGAGGGTGTAATGGACTGAGTAAAATATATGGCCCTCCCCAGGGTGGATGGGTCTTCTCCAATCCAATGAGGATTTGAACAGGACAAAGAAGCAGAAAAATGCTTGAGTTCTCTCTTTGCCCGACAACCTGAGCTGGGACATCAGTTTTCTCCTGTGCTTACAGTGGGACTTAAACCATCAATTCTCCCAGAGAAAGAATGAGGACTTTCCTTCTGCTGAATTCTTGTTATCCTTGAATGAGTCATTTGCTAGCAGAAGGCCTCTCTTGACTGGAATGAGTCTACCTGGAACTGAGCCCACCCTTGAGATCATGACCCTCAAAGCCCCCAACTGTGTGTCACCAGGGGAGGACTGGGTATGGAGCTGCAGGCAGCAGTTACCTGCTAGAAACAGGTGCCCGTGACAAGGGCCATGTTTTGTTAGTGACCAGATCATCAGCAGAGAGTAAAAAAGGCAAGGAAGTGTTGGCCAAGATTCTCCAAAGAAAAAAAATCAATAGAGGAGATATCTCTCTCAGAATGAGATTTACTCTAGGGATTGTCTCAGGTGATGATGGAGGCTGAGAAGTTTAGTGGCCTGAGGTCTACAAGCTTGGAGATTCGGGAAGGTCGGTGGTATAAATTCCATTCCAGGTCCCAAGGCCTGAGAGGCAGGAGAGCCAAGGGTAAAAGTCTGATGTCCCAATTCAGGCTGTCAGGCAGAGAAAGAACTCAAGCATTTTTCTGGTTTTTTTTTTTTTTTTTTTTGCTCTGTTCAGATCCTCACTGAGTTGGGGAAGACCCACCCACCCTGCAGAGAGGGCCATCTGCTTAACTTAATTCATTGATTCAAATGCAATTTTCTTTTGGAAACATCTTTACAGACACACCCAGAAATAATGCCTCACCAGATATTTGGGCATTGTGTGGCCTGGTCAAGTTAGTGCATAAAATTAACCATTACGGAGGGCAAAGAAAAAGAAAGAACGTGAGTGTTTCTGCCTAGCTTACTATTTCAATGATGGGCCAGGCATTCTGAAATCCCCCGCACCCCTTCCCATGAACTTACTAAGATCTGAGATGATGTACCCCACCCAGTCCGTGGCCGGGACTGGTAGAGACAAGTCTACTTGAGAGCACCTGTCCAGAGCTCAGCAGCCATGACTGTAAGGAAAGAACATGAAAACCTGAACCTGAATGAACTACACGGAGAAGTGTAGGCAGTGTGGGCATCACGGCACAGAAGACTAACTGCAGAGCCCACAGGAGACCCCGCTGTCTTCTGGTAAACCAGAGAGCAAACGAATTTGCAAAAAATCCCAAACAATGATATTCTTCTCAGTAAATTTGCTTTGGCTTAGAAAATAGAAAAGTTTTGAGGGTGTGCTCTTGTGGTCCAGGCACAAACACACTGCTATGCAGACCATGTAAATCCCACGGATCTGGGTTCGTGCCTCAGCAAAAACAAAATAAACCACTAAATAAATAGGATTGCTTCCTTCCCTTCCTTCCTTCCTTCCCTTCTCCTTTCCTTCCTTCTTTCTTTCTTTTCTTCCTTCCTTCCTTCCCTTCTCCTTTCCTTCCTTCCTTCTTTCTTTCCTTCCTTCCTTCCTTCCTTCCCTTCTCCTTTCCTTCCTTCCTTCTTTCTTTCCTTCCTTCCTTTCTTTCTCTCCTTTCCTTCCTTCTTCCTTCCTTCCTTCCTTCCTCTCTCCATCCCTTCCTTCCTCCCTTCCTTCCTTCTTCCCCCCCTTCCTCCCTCCCTTCCTTCTCTCTTCCTTCCCTCCCTTCTTTCCTCCTCTCTTCTGATTTCTAAAAAGAAAAAAAATTGAAATAAAATTGCAATTTATAGTTCTATATAATGGGCTTATTATATCTTTAAGTGATTTTATAAATGAAATATTGCAAATCCTCTATTAATTTTGAATATGGTAGCTACTGGTAGCTATAAACTGTCTCTATTTAAAAAAGAACTCTTTGGGATTCCCAATACATTTTAAGAATGCAAAGAAGAGATCCCTGGACCAAAGAGTTTGAGAAGTGCCATGTACACATGTCTCGAGGGTTGTCTCAAGAAATCTCCAGGAATTTGGCCTCGAGTTCTCCCACAGTGACTTGACTTTGCAAACAGTTGGACTTTGTCTTTTAACAAAGGATGGGTTTATTTTCCAGTGCTAGCAGTGCCCTGGAAAAGCAGAGTGTGGTTTCTTGATCCCCCTTAGTAAGACCCTTTCCCACCCAGTTTCACAATTAAATAGATAAAATGCTTGGTTTATGTCTTAGGAATGGTTTGTCAGCAATACAAACGGGGACTCATCCAGTGGGCTGGGGACGTCATGCACTTTGTGGAACAGTATGTTCACTGTCCGAAATGTGACCTGTGAGAAAAGGACCGAGCAAGAGTAAATGCCCATGATGGAAGACATGATCCAACACAGAGCATTTCATTTTCATTTGGCTTCTCATCTTCATTCTGCCCCACTGGCTACCCTTCACCTGAGGAGCGATAGAGCTTGAAGGTAAGTCTGAAGACTGATTAAGACTGAGAGCTGGAGCTCTACAAATTAGATCATGGTTTCTTGATCTATCAAGAATTGTGAGCATTTATAAATCGGATAAACTGACGGCTGCTTTAAAGCATTAATGATTAAGGCTGTTTTCAAGTGTTTGAACATTTGGGAGTCTTATTTCCAGCTTGTTAGACAGCAATTTGAAATGATTAAGAATCATTTGGCCTTCGAAACAAATTTCGGATTATTTAAGTAGTCGTGCTAAGTGCTGGGTCCAGACCCTTAGCTGTGAGCTAAAATAAGGCCCTTTCATGTTTTCATGAAAAGACAAACATGCTCTTGATTTTCAAGTTTACATCTGTGGCAAATCACGCTTCTAAGTTTCTGGGATTCCAAACAGTGAGCCCAAACTTGGAACCGCAGCAGCACAGTCTTTTTGCTGCGGAAGATGCCCTCGTGGAGGTCCTCTGATTTTGAACTTTACCCTGGGGTTATTATTAAATTGACTTGTTTCCCTATCAGTTATTGTACAGTCTCTGTTCATGAGGAATCTCTAAAACTGCTCTCTGCCTTATGTCATTTTTGCTTATTTTCCTTTGGAAGTGATCAGACTATTACAACAAAGCAAACAAACACATACAAACCAAAACAATGCAGGCAAAATAAAACCTGCCTTAGTTCCCTGTGCTTATATCTACTTTTTGGTTAAAGAGATTTTTCACTCCTCCTGGGCTCCCTCTGGCCTTAGTCGTAGCATGTTGAAGCAGTATTGGAATCATATTTAAGGTCCATGATGCAGAAAGATAAATCCATGGGGAAAAGTAATCCAAAGAAAGTTAGCAAGTTTCTGCACCTTCAGTGCTGAGTCCTTGGGGACCAAGAGGGCAATGGAAATGGGACAGGTGGTTCCTTTTAGTGTAGAGGGGGGCCCATTCTTCCAATGGGACCCTGCTCCTTTATGCAAAAGTCAACATCGTGAAAGGCTAATAGCACCTTTATTTTATTATAATAATAATTTTGAAACCTAGGGGAGCCCCAGAGGGGCCTCAGCAACCCCTGAGGTCTATAGGTCACACTTTGTGAAAGGTTTTTCCAAAGTGTACTCTAGACAGAAAGTGTTGTAATTTTCCTTCTGAAAATAAAAACCATATTTTGATAAATCATGAATGGAATCATTATTGGAAATAATTACAAATCAGTGTTGGAAAAACTGAAGCCAACTCCAGACCACCTGATTGGAAGTGCTGTCTAGTACTGTCATGCATTGACTGGAAGATGGGACTAGACCAATGTGAAGTTGTCTTTCAATTTTTGTTTTGATTTTCGTGCCTTGTGGTGATTGCCACAGGTTCCAATGTCACTGGGGCAGAATGAGCTGTTCTACTTCTAGTTCTGATGGAGGGACCCTTGACTGAAGGAAAGTTCTATTCATGGGAAATCTAGCTAATTTGTAAGATTTAAAACAGCAGCAGGAGCTTTGGGGGTGCTCATTAGGGCCCCTGGTAAAATAGACCTAAGCAGGAGTTTTGCTTGGCTCAAGCCTTGTTGGTTGATATCCATGGAGACTCAGGGGACTGAGATTTTCTCACAATCTGTGTTAACATTAAAACTGCTAACTGATGATGAGCTGCTTCAAAAGCTCTCAATATAAATCCGAAGACAGAAAGTTCTTGCTTGCATCACATTTTAGAATAAAGGAGTAAGGTGGGCAGAAATGGATTTGATTTCCGTATCTTTATGGGACTTGGATTTGTACTTTGTCTCAGAGCCATGGACAGGGGGTGAAATGCAGTCAGCCACTCTTTCATGGCATAAAATACCCACTTCTGGCAAAAGAGTAATTTTGCACTTTCTATGCAGGTGTTTTAAAGTCAGACTTCTGCCTCACTTAACCACCAGGAATGTAGGCACATCTTCTTGACTTCAGGATACAGAGTTTAGGTGTTCTTAGAAAGATTTCTAATCTGTTTTGCCCTTGGGGAGGTTGCCTTTGAGTTTAGATTTTAAGTAAGAAAACAGATATAGTGGGCACAGATACACTTACGTGTGGGAAGAGCTTTCAAGTCTAATAATGGAACCAAATCTAAAAATCTCACCTTCTAGATACCATTTTCATCTTTTCTGTTTATTTTGTCACCTAAAGAGGAAGAATGTGATTCTCAGCCCTTTGTTTTGCTTTACATAGTTTATAAACCTTCTGAATGTTACATCATACATAATTTTGTTTCTTTCACACACTAGTTTCCCAGGTAGATATTTCTGTGTGTTTGACTATTTACCCTATTAGAAACTTAAACAAAGTAGATGAGAATTAAGGAGAAAGTTTTAACATCAGCTCTTGGCATCTCTTTATTCCTATAGTCTCCCAAACCTACACTTGTATGTGTAAATGAAGTAATCTCTATAAACCCACAATGGACTAATCCCCTTTTAAGGATAAGTGGCTATTGCCTGTGGCTTTTTTTTTTTTTAAGGCGAGGTACAGACAGGAATGGGGATGGGCAGGCAGGCAGGAAGAGAGAAGAGGAAGACTCATCTTCATTTTATTTTTATTTAGTTGTTCACACTGGTTGCTTTCCCCCTGGCCCTGGGACTTGAACCCAGGGCTATGTGGTTGGTGCTCCTTCAGAGGTGACTGAACAAACTGCTACCTACTCCACCAGGAAGTGCCATATGTGGTATTTTTCACTTGTCAAAGTTTTGAGCTCACTGGAGTGAGACTGATGAGTGGAACTTCTGAGGGGAGACTGTGGAGGGGAAAACAAGGGTCATGACTTTTTTCTTCTTGCTGGAGAATGGAAATGGAGCATCTATTATGAGTGAAGTAAGAGTTCAAGGGCAATAGGAAGGTCAAATCTCCTGCAGGGATACCTGGGCATGTCATTCTATTTATAAGACAGTTTGATTCCTTTGCAAACCACTTCTTTTCTTCCATTTCAATACTCAACATGAGTGCAGGATGGAGAAAACATGCGATAACTAGTCCCTAAAATTTAGGGAGGAATCTCTTTCATATCTGGAAGACTGTTGGATGATCAGACTCATAAAAGGAAAGCCATCATTTGTCTGTTTCTTGTGGTGCTACGTTGTAGGAAATTCCTCATGTGGAGTTTGATGAGAGAATGATACTGTCTTCTGGGACTAGAGAATGGACAGAAGCTACAATTACCCTCTGTTGTCTCCAGATGGACTCATACAAGTGCTGGAGACAGTGATTTCCTTGATGTGGAATTCACATCACAGTTTGGGAAAGAAGTTGGAGGAAAAGGAGGAAAGGAGGCTAGTTGGAAGGTTATCATAACTTCAAAATTCAAGCGTTCAACATAGGAATCTAACAATTCCAGGAAGAAAATATTATTTGAATTTAAGAGATATGTAAAATCATTTGTGAGTATGTTGGGGAAAATGCAATATAATGTTCTTTTATAAGTGTGTGACTAAGATTTTGGGAACAAAACTGTAACTGTTTTCATCAGGCACCTATAATATATTACTTGACTCATTCATCCATCAGTCTTTTTTCCTCCCCGTGTCAGACATTGTACTAGAGGCACTGAGTCAGCTGGGGAGATGGCTATGTGAACAAATAATTACCTTGCAGCAGATTCTTTTAACACAGAGTACGGAAAATCAGACAACTTGGCAGAGGAAGTGCAGCTGAGCGAGTGAATCTCCATGTAGGAAGGAGGCACATGGCGGGGGTAAAAGGGACATTCAGATGCCATTTGCTACTGTTTCTTGTTTGGAGGAAGAATTCCAAGTAGGAAAAGCAGAGTCAGGAGAGCAGGTGAAGGAATTCTTTGGAGAGTAATCTTGCAGGAGAAAATAAGGTCCGGGGTTTGAACAGGTTCTGGAGTCGAAGTTACCTGGGTGGTCCTGGGTGAAACTGTAAACCTTAGTTTCTCCACAGTTAAAAGGGAGATAATAATAGCATCTATCTTTACTTTGACTGCTTAGGATAGGTTCTCTGCCTGGAATTTAGCTTCAGTGATATACACAGAACAAGGAGAGGTTGCTGCTTACATAATGAGGCTTTGGAGAAGCAATGGGCTTCATAAGCAGTCTGGACAGTGGCTTGAACAAGCCAGAGAAGAGGGCTATCTGAGGTCTTTTCTGCGTTTCAGAGTGCGGCTGACATAAGGGGCTTCGGGGCTGAGTCTCCCATGATTCAAGAAGAATGCACCCAGGTTTCCTTTTAGCTGGTCCAAGTGTTGGGCAGGTGAGGATGAAGGAAGAGTAGAGCTTGGAAGCTGCCAGTCATGAAACATCAGAAAATGGAATCTGACTCTTGCAATCCTGTTTTGAAGACTGAGTTAAATATTTCAGGGAAAGTGCTTAGTACAATACGGTCTGTAGTAAGTGCTCTGTAATGTTAGAGGAATGCTGATTCTGATAGTATACGGCCATCACTAGCACGTGTTACCTTCATGATGAAAGTAAGGGTTTGGATTGGAAGTTTTACAATCTCTTTGCTTGGCGCCTTGAATCAAATCCTGATTGTGCTTTTGAATGGCTTCGTAGTCTTAGAAGTCTAATAGTTTAAACAGATTTACATGTGAGATGAATAACCCAAGAAATATAATTGAGTGTCTAAATATGTAAAGTGTGTGTTTACTATCTCAGAGAGCTAGAGGTAGCATCCCGTCCCAACTGGGAATCAGTTGAAGTTAGATCATGAAGAACATTGCAAGCAGGCTTAGAGCTGCTTGGGAGGGAAGATGAACTTATGTTGGTTTATTACTGACTGTTGGGTCAGTTCTTTTCCTTTTTAAAATTATTTTTAAATTTTATTTTAAAATTTATTGAGCAACTTTAATTTATGAAAAATATAAGCCCATATGTACAGGTTCACTATTCATCAAATATTTGACAATATACCATGCTCACCTCCAAATTTCCAAAAGTCCTCCACTGCTGTCCATTGGATCCCACCACTTACTCCTGCCACTCACCCCTTTCATCACTGGTAACCTCAGTTCTGTTATCAATGTCCAGGGGTTGTTTTTTGTTTAGTCTGTTCCTTTGCTGTCTTTCTTTATATTCTATATAGAAGTGAGATTATCTGGTATTTGTCTTTCTCCTTCTGACTTATTTCACTTAGCATAAGTCCCTCTAGTTCCATTCATGTTGTCACAAATGACAGGATTTCATCTTTTGTTGGGTTGTGCAATATTCCATTGTGTATACATACCACATCTTTATCCATTCATCTGAAGATGGGCTCTTAGGTAATTTCCAATTCTTGGCTATTATAAATAATGCTACAATAATATGGGTGTGCATATATTTCTGTGAATTAGTGTTTCTGTGGTTTTTGGTAAGTACCCACAAGTGGAATGATGGAATTATATGAGATTTCCATTCTCAAATATTTGTGGCGTTCCCTCACGGCTTTCCATAATGGTTGCACCAACTTATACTTCCACAATAGGGTAAAAGCGTTGGGTCAGTTCTTTTGTTTTGTGGTAGTAGGTTTGTGTGTTCCATACAGTGTCTGGCAGTTGCTCCTTTGAGGGACTTTCAAAGGAGTTAATACTGAATTACTTTACTACATCCTATTTCCTTGCACATGTGACATGACCATTTGAGAAGCACTGCTATTTTATCTATCAATAAGGCCAAAATTGCTAATTAATGATGGAAATATCATTGACTGTAATATGAATACTTATTTCAGAAATGACTCTTGGAACTTATGAATTTGGCCATGTAGGTTTCTGTTTCCTATGTAATCAAATTCGACACAATGAGCATGTATTAAGTGACTACTGTGTGGCAAACACTGTGGTGGGCACTATGGGGAAATAGAGCTTCTGCCCTGATGGTATCTCTCTTCTTTTCTCCCTCCACCTCTGGATATAGAAGAAAACAGAATTGTATTGTAATAAAGTTGTAAACAAGGTACTTTGTAGGATTTGGCATCAGTTACTTCCTAAAGATGTGATATAATGAGCTGAATTTTAACTAATAGTTAATGAGAACTATTGAAATAGAATAAGACCAGAAACCATAAAATCCTCAGAGGAAAATGTAGGAAAAATGCTGCAGGATGTCAGACTTGAAGATGTCTTTGGGGGAAGAAACACCTATGGCAAAAGAGACCAAAATAAAAGTAACAAGTTGGGACTACATCATACTAAAAATCTTCTTTACAGTAGCAGAAACTACCACTGAAATGAAAAGGCAACCCATAAAATTGGCGAAGATAGTCACACAACATATATCAGATAAGAACTAGATCTCCAATATGTATAAAGAGCTCATATACCTCAACAATATAAACGCAAATGACCCAGTCAAAAAATGGGCAGAAGAATCGAGTAGATACCTACCCAGAGAATACACACAGTTGGCCTACAGACACATGAAAAATGTTCTACATCACTCACCATCAGAGAAATGCAACTAGGAACCTCACATCAATGAGAATGACCTAGATCAAGAAGAAGGGAAAGAGCAGGTGTTGGAGGGATTGTGGAGAATTGGGCTCCTCCTATATTGCTGGTGGAATGTAAATTATTACAACCTCTTTGAAAACAGTATGGAGATTCCTGAAAAAAATAAAGCTGTTGCCACCATTTAATTCAGCAATCTCACTTCCAGACATATAACGAGAGAATGCCACATCTCTAATCAGATAAATATCTGCATTCCTATGTTCATAGCAGCACAATTCACAATAGTCAAGACATGGAAACAACCTAAATACCTATCAACAGCTGACTGGATGAAGAAACAATGCACCTAATAAGAAAGATAAGTTCATGCCCAACAAAATTCACAGTATGCAAGTGCAGGTGTACCAAGGAAGTAAGAATGGGGAGGGAAGGAAGAAGGAACAAATGGTGCTAAATGGCACTTAACTCTGATGGAGGGTGTGGTGTGAAATGCATAGACTGAGATGCAATTTCAATATTCTAAAATGAATATAGCAATGTAAACAAAAGAAATAATAAAATTGCTATTAAAAATTAAAAATGGAGACCAAACTTGAGAATTTCCTGAGAAGATAAAGCCATTTAAGCTACAGAAGGCAAACTAAATCTAGCTTATTTCATGAATGTAGGCAAAGCCTAGGTTATTTATGTCAATCAGGAAAGAAACTTAAGTCATCTTAAGTCCTCCAATGGTATGAAATGATCTACCTGTCATCTGGTGACCCCATTGTGATGATTAGTAGTGACTGTTATTAAATGTTAAATGACTTCCTCATTTCACTTTGTAAGTCTTTCTGAAACCACAGTCCTCTGGGTTTAATAACAGTTTTTAATCTAAAAGCTCCTATTTCTTAAACTGCTCTTGTATGCACAATAAGCTTTTACCAAGCACCTTATTAATGACCTGTTTTTGTTCTTCACTGTTTCTGAATTGTTGACTAAAGAGAATGGAGTAGGAAACTACAATGATGAGGAGGTGTGGCTGGAGTGTGAAGTCACTGAGTAGTTGGAAATGAGGCCAACTGTAGAGGAGCTCGAATGGACTGTGGATGCAGAAGAGTCACCAAAAATCTATGAGCATGAAAAGGGAGTGACCTGATCGCCTTTGAGGTGATCACTCCAGAATCAGGTGACGGGTGGCCTGGAGGAGGAAGAACAGAAGGCAGAATGGAGGGTCTGAGATGATGCACAGGGTAACTCAGGCAGAGCTCTGTGCAACCCAGCATGGAGAGGAACAAAGTTCAAGGTGGAATGAAGCTGGTGGGGAAACTATAGAGGGGCGAATAAGGACACTCAGCAAACCTGGGACTTCAGGTGACCAATAGGATCTTGGTATCATGAATGGAGATGAGTGGGTAAGGACCAGAGGCAGATTTTGGGGTGGTAGTTGGGTGGGTAAGGGAGACATGGTTTCAGTTTTGGAAATGTTGGGTTTGAGGTTTTGGAGGAATATCCTGTAGACAGTTGGAAGATGCAGTAAGAGTGGCCTGAAAATATCTATTCTGGGTTTATCAGAGTCTACTGGGAATAGAGCGTGTGGGAGTGGAGGATGCCAGGAAGAAGGAACAAATAGTGCTAAATGTAACCAAGGATATGAGTGAGGGGACACTGCTGAGTTCGGGATGATAAACAGGTAGTTAGAAATGAATGTCACATGTGCTTAACTCAACCTTCACGGGAATGATGATGGAAACACCAGAGAGACAACTGCTAGCTGTCCCAGGTTGGACTGGGCACATCTCAGCTGGACTCTGGCACCCTGGCTGGATTTGATCAGTTTCTCAGGATGGTGAGCATCCAAGGCACAGGGTGAGTATGTGCTCTGGGTTGGAGGGGGTGGCAGTTTCACTTGTGGGAGATCAGGGTGGTGTGGGAGGGAGAAAGAACCAGACATGCAGAATGTCCCTCTTGACTCTAGAAGAGGAAGAAAAGGTGGGGTAGAGGGTAGCCAATCAAACTTGGGATGTCTTAGAAGATATAAGTGGAGATGGGCAGTCTCCCCATCTCTGCATTTGTTCCCACAATCTGCAAAAGGAGCTTTGG
The DNA here is from genome assembly GCA_004363575.1 of Solenodon paradoxus. Taxonomy (NCBI): domain Eukaryota; kingdom Metazoa; phylum Chordata; class Mammalia; order Eulipotyphla; family Solenodontidae; genus Solenodon; species Solenodon paradoxus. The sequence goes on from RJWH01000373.1 coordinate 226,195, forward strand.
ACCAGATGACTTCTGAGCCTTCTCCCACTCTGAGCTTCCATCTGCCTTTCCAACCCTGGGAAGCCTTCTTTTCTTTTCAGGTCATTTGGATTATTTAGTGTTCCGGTAATTAAAGTCTGGTTGGAAACCCTGTGACCTGAAAGAGGTGGTTGGCTTGCTCACAGGGCCTCCTTTCTCTGGGGGAAATGTCCCCATGGAGCCCTCCTCTGGGACCTGCCGGGCCACATCCAGAGGTCATTCTCTACTTGGTGTGGGAGGGACGTACAAATATTTATAAAGGTCAGGTTGGAAAATACTTTAGAACAATTGAACTGCAAAACATGTGTTTAGCATTTACAGAGCTTGGATTGAAAAAGAAACTTTTAATCATCTTTGTTCTGGAATTTTCTTCTGCCTCCCTTCTTCCTGCATTGGAGAGAGTGTCTTCTCAGCAGCACAAAGCAATAAGAAGCTTTTTGAAGGGCACCCCAGAACCGTGTTCCCTGTGATTTAGGGGAAAGCATGATCGGAGTGCGTGTTTTTAGATTCTAGTAATCTTAAATAATCCAGGCCACGGCATTAATAAAAGCTGTAATTCTGTTAACTGTCCTTGTTGACTTCTTAAACTTCTGAATGCTAGGCTGGTGATTGATGAACACTGCCAGATTGCAGACTGTGGCATTTTGGGGTATTTTTTAGGAGATTCATTGGAAGATATAATTTTAAGGGTAATTACTATGTGTCAGAAAGATGCCTTAGCCCTCTTGACACTGTGTGCTCAATTTTATTTCTGAGGTCAAATGGCAGGGCCTTTATATGTGAAAAGACTCCTTTCAGCATCTGCAATAGAAAATCAGCGCAATGCACCAGGCTCAGCTCTGACTCTCTTGGTAGTCGTTCCCCTTGCTGCTCCTGCTGTCACAGGTCAGGTGAGTTCAGCAGACAGTCCTGGGATCCTTGGGATTCAGGGAGGAGACTGCACGGACCTCTGGTCCTGCAGGTCAGCTAGTGTGACATTAGGGTCCTCTGTGTGAAGGATGGCAGCCACCGAACCTGGGAGGGACAGAGGGGGCCTGCAAGATGGTCTCTCCTGAACTGGCCTCAACCAGCAGCTAGTTGCTATGTCATACAAGAGAAGTGGGCAGGAAGAGAAAAAGCAGGAGGCTGGAATAGTGTTGTGTGGGATAGCAGCAGGCTTTCTGGTTAGAGCATGAGGTGCAGGGGTTTGCAGGGGACCTGAGAAGGGGAGGATGGGGGTCAGGAGATGAAGGGTCAGGTACAGTGATGTATTTTCTTCCCCACAAGTAAACGAGTCTAAAGTCTTTGCCCCATTGATGGTTTACACCTAGTGTAGTCTGGCAGCCTTGTGGACATCAGTCCCTTGTCACCCAAGTGGATTGCACTGAGCCTGATCAGGTGTCCTAGAGTCTTATACAGGTCTCCAAGATGGAGGGGACCCAGCCTTGCCCTCCAGGAGGTGGTGTCTCCCTGGAATGTTCTGGGGGTTGCTTCCATCCCATTCAACCCAAGGATTCCCTGGTCCTAGCCCAGACACGACGAGGAGATGAGATATCTCCCTGTGAGCCTGGCCATGATCACTGAGGTCTGAAGGATGTGCCCTTGTAGACTTAGTGGCCCATCTTGCCCAAATTTGCTCCACGACCTGAACTGGGGGATTTGTGCTGTGGGGTGTCCTCCTGTAGGCCTCTTCGGCTTGCTGAATGGGACCCCATGTCTCCAGAATTGACAAAGGCCAGTTTTCAGCATTTGTGATGTCTGCACCCCTCCCTGCCATCAGAACATGAGGCCAGTCCCATTCTGTGGACAGCAGCTGCAAGGCGTGCTCCCACGTGTGTCAGGAGGGCTGCCAGGTGCTGCAGACAGCACACACTTCCTTGAGGAACCTCAGCCTTAATCAACATAGCAAAGTGTCTGGAAAATTCTGTGGTCTAAACACCTGACAAATATGAATTGAGCATCTCCAAGAAAACAAAAGTCTTTCTTTTACCATCAAATTGATTTTTCAATAACATTTATTTAACTTTCAAATAAATGAGTGTTAAATTCCTCTCTCGTACCATTGCCAAGGGCACTGGCCTTCCACCTGGGGACCTTCTGGAAGGACTGAGAATGTCTCCAGTGGTGCTGCAGCAAAGTCACATGGGACTTGCTGGGACAGTGTCTGCAAAAACAGGCCTAATCAGCTTTTGTTGTTTTTGCCTGCTCATTAATTTTCTGTTCTGATCACAGACTCCTACGTTTCCAAGAAAATTAAAGCTATAACAGTGAAGTGTGCCCCCTCCACCTCAAACTCATATGTTGAAATCCTAATTCTTAGCAACCCAGAATGTGACTCTTTGGAGATAGAGTGTGAAAGAGATGATTTGGACAAAATGAGGTTATATGAGTAAGTCCATATATGACAGATGTCCTTGAAAGAAGGCAAGATCAGGACACAGACACACACAGAAGATCCTATGAGGACACAGGGAGGACAGGGAGTCAACAGATCAAGTAGAAAAACCTTAGAGGAAACTCATCTTGTTCCCATCTCTATCTCAGACTTGCAACCTGTGAGACATGCATAACTGAGCAGTTAAGAGTTGTTCCTCCTTCTTCTCCTTCTCCTTTCCCACTGTTTCTGGTATGTTGTACGTAGCCAATAAGTGTTTGCTGAGTTAATTTTATTTAGCATTCATCATATTTATATGTTCACCTCTTCACAAACTAAACGGGATTTGAAAGATGTCGTTTTTACTCTGTTTAAATCAAATAGACTCCTTTCCTGTGAGCTGCAGACATCTTAAGTACTAAGCCATCCATGGCACATTTTAAAAGCACAATATTTAAATGAAGGAGGTAGAATAAAATCGCCACTTTAAGAAAGGATTCTTACACACAGAAAACAAAAACTCAGAGTTTTAAAACCAGAAAGTTGAATTGTTCACAGAAATGTCCAGACCCTATGTAGTCAGAAAAAAACTTATTTCGTAAATTAGTATTATAGAATTTTTGCCAAGTGATAAAGCAATAGTAAAAGCAAATTAATACATTAAAAAGTTCAGGTATCTGTATTCAGAGGCCGCTAGGTATTTTAAAAGGAGATAAGCGAGAACATTAATCATGATTCCCACAGGCTTCTCACATGACCCCAGGCAACGGGCCCCGCCAAGAAATGATGCCACATGGAAGCTGCTGGTCAGCACTGGGTAAAATAATAATTTTTATCTACACTTTCCACACTACATTTTTGTCTACACATTCACTCTTTTACCAGCAACTACAAAATTACACCTGTTGACAGCTTCATTTTTTCATCTTTTTGCCCTACCCTTAGGAAAATGTTGAAATCAGTGAAATTCACATTTCTTTTCTACTTGCTTGGCATACATGATTTGTCAGCCTGAGACAGAGAGAGAGAGAGAGAGAGAGAGAGAGAGAGAGAGAGAGAGAGAGAGAGAGAGAGAGAGAGAGAGAGCGCAGCTGACAGAAGTCGCTTGGACATCTCCTTGCTGCTGTAAGAGAATGCTTCTGTCCAGAAAGTGAGTTCCTCTGGACTCCTTAGCCTGTCCAGAGCCAGGCTTTGTGGAGAGCTGATGATGCAATGGACCCTCTCTCAAAACCACCTGGAATGTGGCACATCCACAAACCCTACAGGCCGGGCCACAGGTGTGTCTTGAGGTCTCTGTGATGGCTCCTCATGACATTATAGTCCTGTCTACTTTGCAAAGCAGGACCACACATGAGGACGTGTCAGAGAAGCACCAGCTGGGATGCAGAGACACCTCTTATAACTAACTTTCCCCGTCAAACTTCTATTTTTTTTTTTAACAAATGAGCTGGCATTGCCCCTAGATTCAGAGACCATTCTGCCACATTTGGGACAGAATTCCATCTTCCGCATCCTCAGCAGGCCTTTAAAATTGGCCTTTTCCATAATGGGAGACCTTGTTGCAATGATTCCTACCCAATGGAGTCAATTGCTTATAGATTCAAGCCAACTGCAATACCTGCTTCTGCCCTTCAGAGCCAATTGAGTTCTAGTTTCTTTCTCTGTAAATGTCTCTTTTCAGCAGAGGACCAGAGAGTCTTTTTCAGTCCCGATTTGATGACTCTTACTCTGCTATCAACTTGAATTGACTTTTGCAGCATAAACCTCCTCTCGTAGTGAGATGATTGGATCCTAAGTATCTACTAGTTTTGTCGTCTTAACCAGGTCACTGAATCATTTTGGGATCCAGTTTCCCAATATGCTAAAGGATTGGACTGGGCTTTAATTTCTGCAGTTGCTGCAAGACTGTAACATTCTATAATGTTTAAAACACATCTCTGTGTGTCCATGTATGTATGCAAATGTGACTGTGTCTCTCTGTGTGCCTATGTGTGCCTTCGTGTGACTGCAGTATTGCCTATACGTGGCATTTTTTCTAAGTTTCTATCTCCCTCTAAGGGAAAGGAAACCCAAGAATTCAAATACATGTTTTCTTTTGTGGTATATGTTAAATCATACAGAACCACTACAAAATTTAAATTTAATATTATCATTCAAAAAAATTTCATTGTGGTAGCATTGCATTCTAACATTACATATGTTTAAGATGTGCATCATTATAAATTAACATCTGCATATAGTACATTAAGTTCACCACTAACAGTGCAGTTCTGTCCTTCTCCATGTAATTGATTTATTCTTACCCAGATCAGCTTGTCACCTTATTAAAGCATCCAAAGGCCACTAGCAAATTATTCATTTGCAAGGCAAGTCTGCAATATCAAGTTTTAAAATGTTCAAAAATGTGTTGTTTCTTTATATATGTTAATTTCAATCACATAAAAATGAGATGCAATCCACAGCCGCACTTAGATGATATTGAGAATGACTCTGTGGTTCTTTAGACTCTTGGAGTCATCAGTCTTCTCCCTCACCTCATATGCACATGAACACAGTAAGTGCTCAGTGAGTGTTTCTAAAGCAAAGCATCTAATAACAGCTAGAAGACAGGCATAAAGTCCAGCAGTTATTCTGGAGGAAGGAATTAGAAACTAGAGATGGAGCATTGGGGATGGGTATGAGTGAGAAGAGAAGGGAGGAGCTTGGGAAAGGAATGGAGATGGGATGGGGTGACATCACTGACCTGTGATTGTTCTTGATGGTCCTGAAACTGATAAGGGGTAGATGGGGCCAGAAGCATCAGTAGAAATTGGGCCTGCATTTTATTTCACAAAGTTATTTTATTGATTGTAAAGCAGATGGTTCCTCCTATCATCCATTGTTTAGATTAATACCCTCACATGGTTGATGAATGAACAGTCCTTTGAGTAAATGGAGGCTTGTACATTTGTAAACACCACTGATCGGAGCAAAATCATGATCCTGTACATTTGTAGGCTCACCTATTTTAGTATCTTCCCTCATTTTCAAATCTCCTTTTCACTATAAAATTTGTCAATATTAATCTACAGTTGAAGATTTTCAGCAAAAATCACTCTCAGGTAGGAATGTATTTGGCTATAATTATCAAAAGACCTGACTTAAAGACTTAAGCAGATGTCCAGAGGTAGATGACTGTTGACATTGACTCAGGCGCTTGGTGATGCCATTAGAGACATACAGTGCTTATCCCTTCACCTTATGTTTGTTGGATGCCATCCTTGTGGTTGTAAGGGGCTTGCTGTAGCTTCAGTTATAACAACTATTTTCAAGGTGGGAAGAATTGTGTTTGTGTATGAAAGGGCATGCCAACATACTTCTGTCCCCTTTCAAAAACAAGTGTTAAAATTTTCCTATGGCACAAGTGAACTTGCAAATATATTTCATTGACCAGATCATTTTACAAGGCTATTCTTTGTTCCTAAAGAAGATGAGAGAGTGCCTCACCTGGACTGGGCACAGTGACATTTAGGGTCAGGTGATTAGGAAGAATTGAAGAACAAGTGGATTGAGAAACCCAATATTTGCTACAGCATTAGAAAGATGATGGAAATCAGAAGAATGAAAGCAAAAACAATAAATTTCTCTTTTATTTGGTTTTTAGAGCCAGTTGTATTTTCTATAATTACTTTGAGTAGGCGTTAACTGCTTGCCTGCTTACCTCAGGAGAACATTTAGTGAATAATGATATAAGTTATATTTAATAGTTTAAATAACAGTGAGTCAGATGTGTCCTTTTATGTGTTGCAATTTTTTTGCATACATGAATTTTAAATTTTATTTGCAGTCGTGAAGTATATTAGAGTTGTGTACAAACTCACTAATTTGTACAGACACAATTTTGGAATGAAATTCCTGCTCTTTTGCTAATGAACGGAATTGAGAATATGGCAATATTTTATATGAAAAAGTGCTCAGGGAAAAATGAACAATTTTATGTACTGGGCACAAGTTGAAGAAATGGGGAAAGAAAGGCAATAACGGAACTACAATTTTTTAGATAGCATCAGTGGAGAAGGAGAGCAAAATTTAGACTGGCAGCAGCAAAGATGATCGTAGAAGAAAACAGTAACAAAAAGTAAGTGTTGACTTTCTCTTGGTTACTATGCATCATAGTAAATACACATGTGTATTATACATTAAGTTCACTACCATTTGAGTTTTTCCTTCACTAAATAATTCCCTTTACTTTGTTTGCCTGCCTACCCTTCCCCTTCTCTTCCTAAAACCACCAATTATTCTTTAGCTAAAAGCTTATCACTGTTTGATTTAGTTCATTTGTTAAAAGTCTATTTTTGTGTGATGTAATTCATTTGCTTAATTTATCAATCATGTATGAGTGAACTTATATGTTGTCTGTCTTCCTCCTTCTGGCTTATTTCAGGAAGCATAATTCCCTCTAGGTCTATCCAAGTTGCTGTAAATGACAAGATTTCGTCTTTTTTGACAGCTGAGTAGTATTCCATTGCATTTTCATATCATATTTTGCTTTTATCCCCTCATTTATCAATGGACACAGGCTGCTTCCAGCTCTTTCTTGGCTATTATAAATAATGCTGCAAAGAACATGGGGGAGCATATATCTCTGCAAAATAGTGTTGTATTTTTGGAATAATGTACAGCAGATTACATGGGATTTGAAAAAAACTCTCATCAAAACAAACAGATGTTCTACTAAAATGAGAAAAATAATTTGAAAAAAACTCTCATCAAAACAAACAGATGTTCTACTAAATGCACATCATGTATTGAACAAGGGGTTAATATCCAAAATGTAAAAATAACTCACAAATTCAACAACAAAAAAGCCAAATAATCCAATTACAGTGATCAGAAGATCTTAATAGATACTTCTTGAAAGAAGACTTACTAATGGTCAACATGCAGATGAAAAGATGTTCCTCCTCTCTTGTTATTAGGGAAATGCCAATCAAAATCACAATGAGATATCACCTCACACCTGTAAGAATGGCTATTATCCAAAAGTCTGGAAGCAACAAGTGTTGGCAAAGATACAGAGAAAAGGGAACCTTTGCACACTGTTGCCAGGAGTGTAAATTGGTGCAACTATTATAGAAAACTATGTAGAGAATTCTCAGAAACTTGACAACGGAACTTTCTTTGCTTTATAAAGGTAACTTTTTTATTATGGAAAATGTTAAGCACTTAAACAAGACAAATAGAAAGATTAGTGCAGTGAACCCGTGGCATCCAACACTAACTTTAACCATTATCAGTACATATGCTCATTTTGTTTCATCTACAACCCCCTACCCTGCATTATTTTGAAGCCTATCCTACCCATATTACATTAGTATGTTCCTTTTAAATAAAGCATCTTTAAATATGTAGTTTACTTTGGGTTCTGGTAGAGCGGAGTTCAGATTCTAGCCCAGGACCTTCGGCAAGGTCACTCGATACATTTTTATTAAACATCATCTGGGAGTCTGGAAAGTAAACACAACTCCAGGCTGTGACTAGGGAGCAATGAAGCGGGTAGTGGGACCTAGGATGGTATCTGCACTACTCCAGCACCTGGATGTGACATGAGAAACAGTGAGGATCTGTCTCCCACGGCTATTGATGGTCAGCCAGTGTCCAAGTGTTTCCAGAAAGTCTGGCACAGCCGGCTCTCAATCAGTGAGTGGTTATAGTTATGCTCTCCTTCCCCTCTTGTGGCCCCTCTCCATTCTGACTCAAATGCACCAAAACCTAATCAAGCCTGGTCCTTCCCATCTCCTTCCCCACAGGACTTCTCATTCTAGAACTCCTAACTCTCTGCAATCACATTAGGAAAATGAAGTGAGGTCGAGCTTGTCTCTCTCCCTTCTCCTCACCTCTTGGATAAGTAATTGGCTTGTTGAGAATTCTTGTTTTTGTTAGAGTGAAGATTTTAGAAGAGCTGCCTAAAATCTTATATTCAATTTATGAAAAAAAAAAAAAAAAAAACTCTTTTGAGATTGAGCATCACAGTTACCATTTGGCAGACTATTCTAATCCCAACAAAGTGCATTGGCAGTCTATCAAAAAAGAGTGGGGGAAACTTTGGGTTTTAGGAATGGCTACTTTTCTTTTCTGGGATTTAATGATCTTTTTCATAATATTTTAGCAGATTAATTTTTATTTATATTAAATGTAGGCTTTGATCCAAACTCTATGGCATGAAGCAAAAAATAATGAGAAACATGAGGTTCAATACAGCCATTATTTCCTTTAGATCTGGTTCACTGCTCTCTGTATTGGTTGTCATGCTGTAAACAGGGGGTGCAGGCCTTCCTGAAGGAACCTCAGATCAGGGGTGACCATCCTCCTTGCTACACCCTAGCCTGGACTATCAGAGGCCTGAGAAAGGTGACTGTGGGAAGAGGGTATCCCTTTTCCCTCTGAGGTCACAATACAGGGAACTTATATGCCCCATACCCTCGTAACTGGCTCATCCCATTTATCCCTGGCTGTGTCTGGAGCGCAGGGTCAGTCCCAGTCAGACCTGTCAGTGGACATTGCTGCTGCCTTAGTTCTTCCTACTAGACAGTCTCCAGGAGGAGCTGTTTGCACTTCTTTAAGACTCTCCCCGCCCACCCCGTCTCACTGTCTGTTTCCCCATCCTGTGTTTGTCCCAGTAGGCCCTGCCCCTGGAACCTGAGGGCTGCCCAGGTTGTCTTACCTGGGCCTTTCACTCTCCTCTCACCTGTTGCTTCTGTCTCCAGATTCCTCTGCTCTGGGCAGCTCCAGTCCCTCATCCCTCCTCCCTGTCCAGCCCGCTGGGACCAGTGACTTCCAGCTCCACTACTTCAGGCAGCTCAGAGCCCCACAAACCTTTCTGGAGTTGTCAGCACCAGTCTGTTCATTTCCTTTCTGAGGGCTCTTGGGAAAACTCATTTCCACTTTATTAGGAGGTTGGGGAAACCAGTTACTTTGCTGACTGTAAACTGAGGACCATTCCAGCTTCCAGAGGCTTAAAGGTATCCTGGCTGATGACCCTTTCTCCATCTTCAAAGTTGGCAGTGGCTGACTGGTCAGCTGCTCATGTCATCTCTCTGACCCTCCCCTGCTTTGTCCACACAGAAGCACTTGGGCGATTGAGTTCAACCAGACGGTTAAGATCATCTTTCTAATTCAAGGTTTGCAGATTCATCACACCAATCCCATTGCATTGTACCCCAATTCTCTTTCCTGGGACACAGAATATTCCAGGACATTCCAGGACATAGACATGTATGGGAAACCGTTGTTTTGCCCATCATCACTCTAACTTAAAAATATGCCTTTTCTTATTGAAGCTATTATAATGCATATTTATTATAAAAACTGTAATAGAATTAATAATTAATTGAGACATCATGAGTACCAACTATTCATTCATGATTTATGCATTTTTATTTACAGAAGTATGTTATATATTATATTATACATACTCATCAGTAAATCTTATTTTCCACTTAAGGATATATTGAAAATACTTTTCCATCTTGTTATTTTTTTCATGTTCATGTTTTAAGGTTTATAGTATTCTGCTAAATGAAATACCACAAATTGATCAACTAATCTCCTTTTGTGTCTTATAATTTTTTGTTGTTATAAAAGTGACTATAGGAGTTATATGTCACTTTAAATATCCATATCAGCCAGATCCTTCAATCACCTTTCCTGTCCTGTTAGTTTACAGTGTAAATTTCCTTAATCTTACCCTGACCATATTTCCTTGAGACAAAAACAGAACATTGGGATGGCAAAAACAGGATGAAGTTACGTTCTGTTGACTAAGGGGAGGGAAGAAGGCAGAGCAATTCGAGCAGGAGCAAAGCAGCCAGGCAATTGCTTAGTAAATGACATGTGATCAGTTGGGACTTCATACAACTGACCAGGGTCAGTGCAAAGAATTTTGGCATCTTAGGTGAAAACCATCTTTAGTGTCCCTATAAATCTGCTCTAAATGTCCTGCCTAAGACACAAGCCACTTTAAGCATCCCAGTGCCAGAAATGCCCAATGACCACCACTGTGCCAGAGATAACCCCCTAAGTGCCAGAGATAACCCCCTGTAGTGCCAGAAACAATGTCCATAGTACTTACCTGCAGCTTGACCACACTGCAGTGTCAGCTCTCTTTGAAGAAACAGGCACACATGGGGTTGGGGGTGAAGGGAATTCTCTTCCTGAAGTTCGTGTTTCTCCATGGGGGTGGGAACAGCAGCAGTGGTGACTCAGATCAGTCAATGCTGGCCAGGGCTGTCCTTAATGTGGGGCAAAAGGGGCAGCTGCTTTTGGACCCCTTCCACAGAATGGACCCTGGGCAACTCAACTGTCACTTTTTCCCTGTGTTAAAGATGGCTCTTGTTTATTAAAAAAGGGACAAAATTGGTATTTATATTAAAATGATAGGTTGCTCAGGAAATATGAAAAAATGGTAGTGTTCCGGTATGTATGGTCAGCCTATTCAATCTGAACTTTAAGGTGTTCGATACTTGACCCAGTCAAAGAGATCCTTATTTTGATTTCCTGTGTTTGCATGTGGTCTCTCATGGACCCATTCATCCAGTCATTACTTTTGAATGTTGTTTGAAGGCATTGCACTCAACGGCAAACTGCAGGACAATTTTCTGTGCCTCCCTCTCACCACCATGCCCACAGCCTCATGGCTGTACATCCGATGTCTCACAGTAGCTGAGTAGGTGCTGGGTGAGCACCCCGTTCTTCACCTCCATTCTTAGCTCATCTTTCTTCATTTCCTTAGAGAGGACATCCCCGGGGTCTTCCCTTCACCTGTGCCTGGTGAAGAAACTCAGTCTTCAGTTACATTTGCAGAATTACAAGAACAATTTACATGGTTTATCCAGAGTCTAGAGTTCCGTTCTTAGACTGAGATTTTAGAAATCTGTTCTTAACTTCCCTGACTTGCAACTGAAAATGGAATGCTTTTTCTTTATGGCCTGTTAAGTCTCACTGAGAACCCAAGAGTTGCCAAAATCTGTCTGAAGTTTTTTTGCTTGATAATAAATCCAACAAAAGATATCTATAGGTGACAAGCAAATACTAGGAGTTACACTGAAATGCAAATACAGAAAGCAAGGTCAAAGAGCTACGTGTTTCTGGGAGAGAAGAGAATCAATGATAGAGAAATTCCCATAAGGAAATGTTTTAGCTTTTATAGTCATTATTAAGAAACTCTGGTCTATCCATGCTAAAGTGAAAAATTAAAATTTTAAAGCCTAAAATGACCATGTTAATTGCCCCAAATTCTACCCAAATTCTAAAGTACTTCGGTTTTTTTTCCCTCTTTTCTTTTCCCTTTGGAATTAAAAAAAAGTGAGATTTGACAGTTTGCAGCAATAGTATATAAGCTGATAATGAAAGTTAGGAAGATGTTGTTCTAATGTGGCTATTTAATACATTAATATCTCTTCTCACCCTTTGTCTTTTCCTTTCTTCTCTTTGCCCTCGACTCCCTCATTATTGCCATTTTGATAGTGTGGTAAGATAATTCTTGGTGAGATGATGTTTTCTTTTTGTTATTTTTCTAGTGCTCTCCTCTTTCAGTGGTTTGTTTCTTGACTGAGCATAGTTTATCAGTCATCTCTTGAGAGCAACGACTGCTCCGGGGTGAAAAGGAAGACTTAGGCAATGGGATTATTGCAAACTCTTGGTTTCATGGAAGTTGACAATTCTGAGCAAGGGATTTGGAGGTGGTGGACTGAACTGTCCATGCTGAAGGAATATAGGGAATATCCCCTGTCCCTCTGAGATTCTTCTTGGGCTGATTGAGCAAGCAGAAGAACATCAGACAGACTTATTGAAGAAAAGACCAAATTTAATGACATGTGCATGGAGAATTTACATAGGGATAGACGTTTAGGTAAATGGGATGAACCAGATATATCTTATACTAAGAAAAGGGAAAAGGATCACGGGCGCTGAGAGAGAGGGGATGAGGTGACATGAGGTGATGACATCTTTGGACAAAACCTTGTCTCCAAATGTTTGTCTGCCTTGAGATAAGTTTTTCTGATAGAAAGGTGTTTTTCTTTTTTTTTTTCTTTTTCTGGAGATGACTCCAAATCTGGGTGGATTTTATTTAAAGTAAGAGTTTGACTTTTAGTAGCTCCCCATACCAAGGTGACATGCATTAGACAAAGCCTTTTCTGGACATCTTGGAAAAAAATCTATCTAGATATTTTGGAGGGAGACTTACCCTGTTAGGCTATTGTCATGGTGATTTTTTTTTTTTTTTTTTTTGAGGTGATGATGGCTACATGCAGCCCCTACTATAACTGGTAATATTTGGAGTGACAAGTGGTGTAGAGTCTAAGATTAGTTAGGGAACATGACTGAGCAAAACAGATTAGAAGCTCCTCTTGAGGGTGAGGAGACAGACAATACGTGCCAAGTGAATAACAAAGTGATCTTGTGTATAGTGGGATGTGATAGAAGAAAAGGAACCGAGATCTAGAGAGGATAAGTGTAGGGTAGTTTGTGATTCTAAGCAGTGTAAGTGGGTTGGGTCTCATTTAGCAAAGACATGAAGGAGGTGAGTGTATCAGGGAGATGATGCTCCAGGAAGAGATACCAGCCAATGCAGGAGATCAAGGGTCAGCAAATTGCTTTCCCACAGAGTGACCTGTCCACACAGATGCTGCCTCCACAGACATTAGAGGCAAATTTTTGGTTTCTGTCTCTTGTACTAACCAAAGCCATTATTCTGGGGCTCCAACTCCCCATCAATGAATTCATAGTCTCACAGATGGCTGGGGGAGCTGGCGGGTGTCTATTCAAGTCCTTCAAAATGAAACATCTGCAAGACGGTGGTCCTTTCTCTTGCTAATATTTTACAGTTCTTATATTAAGACTTGGGTGCCTTATTATGCTAACAGTTTCTGAGGCCTTTTTTCACCTAATTGGTTGTCCTCCACCTTTAGGAAGAAGGGTAAATGCCTACAAGAGTTTTAAGGCAGGCAAAAACCCTACTCAGACTCACAATTCTGGAAATAAATATTTATAGAGAATCCCGTTGTTGACTTTGTTCCTTCACCAGGAGCAGCTTCTATCCTAAATTGTGATTTTAGTGACTCTGACCCTGGGGTTTTATGAACTTGTGATCAACTCCAATTTGCAAAGTCCAGCTCGCTCTCCTTTTTCACTAATGACATGATCTTAATTGAGAGGAAAAGTGTTCCTAAGGTAGGAGAAGCAGAGACAAAGGCAGTGTTGTTAAAGGCAGGGAAAAGCACCGTGAAAAGCACCTGCATTACCTGGGTAAGGAGGAGTCCAAACTCTTCTCAACCACCTCCTGGCTCTTACACCCTCAGCTGAAACTAGTACCCAGAGAGAACAAATCCAAATTCCTATGAAAAGACTGAGCAGCTGCTTTATTACAGTTCAACAGTTATAACAAATGAAGACACATCCAAGAACAGATAATGAAAAATTTTGAATTATTGCCATTGTTTCTCACATTCCTGAGACTCTTGAATTAATATAGGAAAGCTCTGAAGATAAAAGGCCAGAGCTTTATCAAATACATTATGTCTGACAGAATGTCTACACTGAACTAACTCAAAGTCCGAGTAGTAGTTTGGTTTGGGGTAAGAAGTGGCATGGATTTTTCTAGGAGGTGATGGCTGAGTTATCTCTTCATTGGAGGGCAAGGTGTTTGTCTCTGTTGGTTTCTGTAGGTCTCTTACTGGATGGCCACACTGTTTCTTCTTTATTTTTGTCTCACCTTTAGTTACATTATGGAGGAGGCAAGATGAATTTAAGGCCAACTCTTGACAGAGTGCCTAGAAAGCAGCATTCAAGTATTAACGCCAAAGCCCGACCCTTGCAAAAGTCAGACATGACAGAGCTTGCACATATCCCAGGAGGTGGAGATACTGTGACTTCATGTTGAAGTGGTTTGAAGGCCAGCTTTGTTCCAGTGTGTTCTCACTGATGTATAAGTAATAACCACATTTTCTTTCCCATCTGACTCCCATGGTGCGTGCAAATCACAGAGTAACATGAAGAGCTATTTGTACATTTGTTTGACAATAAAACATCAAAATTGTTCAGAATAGGGAATTATGCATTTATGAGAGGATTGAGGATTGTAACCTAATAGAAGAGGAACTGTTTCTTGATTTTGAAACTTTTTTCTCTTAGCTATAATTTTATATATTGATACATGAAAGATAGAGCTTGTTGTGTTTTCAGATGTCTTCATATTCATGTTTTCATTTTTATATAATGATGGAAAAATATAATTACCCAATTTCTGACTGCCATCGGCATCCCTTATGGGAAAGGTATTTATTAACAAAAACATAATATATCAAAAGCATCTATGTAATCACTTTATGTTTGAAGATACAACTCAGGCCACACACATAGTCTCTTCTAAGACTTTCTACTGAGCGGAATAGAGCGAGAGAAAAAAAAAAAAAGACAATAATTCTGTTTTAATGAAATTTTCTTTCTGGTACCTACTATTATGGTTCTATAATAGGTTAGTTCAACATACATGGGGGTTTCTAAAATATAGAAATTGTTCTATTGCTAATTTCCCCAAAGAGACCTTTTGCAGTAAATACTGTAAAATGTGCATTAAACTAATACATAAAACAGGCCTAACCTTTAATAAGTTCTCTTACACAATGGCAAATTCAAGCATCCAAATAGTCCTATTGCTATACTATCGAAATTGCAAAGCAAACTAAACCTAAAATCTTATTAAAGTGAAATGGGATTGTAATCTGAAAGTGACTCTGTTTTCCAAACTTAGCCTGAAATGCCCTCTTTTCCTGGTAGTCTTTACTCTCAAGGGACAGTGTCAGATCTTCCATTTACTATTCACTCTTCCTCTCCCAGTCTCATAAGGAAATGATTATATATTAGCTTTTAAAAAACATTTAGGGAGGTAACTGATTTACAAAACATAAGCCCGCATGTGCAGGCTTAGCACTTGTCAAATAGATGACAACGCACCACACCCACCACCAGATTACCAAGTAATAATCTATTAGTTTTTACGCCCAAATTATGTGATACATTTAGAAACTCACTTGTTCCAGGTTTAAGTATGGCCTTGAAAATAATTTAAACAGGTTTTTAGGGGTTTTCTGCAGGCTGGCCACACACCTTTAATGAAGAAGACAACAGTTAAATAAATCCTGGGTGAACGAATGCTTTTCATACATAGATCAGATCTGCCGTGGACTTCCTTTATCACACAGCTCCTGGAAGGCAGACATTTGCAAAAAGAAGTGTGGGGCTTAGAGCAGGTTTCAGGAAAAGCAGTTGGCTTTCTCACCCGAAGGCATTAAAATATCGGCCTTTTGCCAGATGTTTGGACACCTCAGTTTTTCCTAAGGGAACTTCCCACTCCTTCTCTGCCTCCCAGGGCCACTCAGAAAGGAAGAAGCACAGTCTCCTGGAGTGGGGTGAGCTGTAGGCATTTTAATGGCAGAGTAGTCCTCTGTGAACAGTTTGGATTGTACACATTCAACTACCTTCCAGAAAGTTCTATACAAAATTGCCAGTGTTCCCTGAAGCTTCCCCCTCAGTGCTGGCTGCACTGACATGTTGAAAGAGGCAGGTCAGGACACGTGTGGGCACTTCTTCCGTGCTATCCATGAGCCGACCTCTGAGAGGCTTCTTTGCTGGGTGTGTAGAACCGGTTTCTCCGGCAGGCCAGGCTGAGGCTTTTCCAGAGGAGGAGCTGGTTGGGGGCTGTGGGGCAAACCAGAGGTACAGTCCTGTTTAAATTTTAGGTGTGATGTGAGGCAAAGAAAAAAAAAAAAAAAAAAAAAAAGAAGAAAACAAAAACTCCAAACCAAACAACACATCTTACCAAGTTATCACCAGGATCTGTGGTTCCAAACGGTGGAAGCGTTTTCTCTCTTCACCTACTGGATGGAGGGGTTTGTGGGACTTTCACACCCAGAAGTTAAATATCTTAAAATCTAAAATATCTTAAAAAAATCTCAGAGTTACCAAAATGGCATACACGTGTCCTTGGTATTTTGAGAAAGACTAGAGTCAGCATCTGGAACAACACCCCTCTGGTTGCTTAACTGTACACAGTAGGACTCTAGTATTTCTTTTGGGCCTGGTACCAGTGCTGTCATCAGAGGGTAAAGAAAGGATAAGCTGTTGACTCTTTATCAGGCTGCTTGAAAATGCAAATGCAGAGAGGCTTTTATAATGTGGCCTCGAGGCAGGCGCCGGGCTCCATCAGGGCAGGGACTTGCACAGAACACACTTGCTGTTATAAACCAGTGCCCCCCACACCCCACCCTCATATGGAGGCACCAGATCAGAGCTTGTCTGTCACTTTCTTTGAATTCTTTCCTCATAGATCTGCTTTTTTTTTTTTTTTTTTTAAATGATTCTGACTGTCAACTGGGATTATTAGGCTGCATAATGGTATTTTTATGTTCAAACATATGAATAAAATGACTTTCTCACCATGTATATTATGACTGTACATGCTTTCTGAAAGTAAATTAACATAGAAATAAATCTGTGATGTCAGGCATATACACGAACCTGTTTGGGCCTCATAGGTATATAAAAAGGGAACCTAGCTCTTTGCCTCTCCTTGATGGGTACTAGTATATCCTGAGTCTGGAAGTGGAATCTTGTATCTTAGGGGATACAATTTCTTGATCCAATTTAACAGGCATTTTCAGCATCACGTGCTCACTGCTGTACCTGGCACTCTTGGGAATTCCAAAAGTGGCTCCAGTGGAGTTCTACCTCTAGGAAGCTCATAATCTGGCCTCCCATTTGCTCATCCACTGTGGCTTAGGCTATAGCATGGGTCTCTGCCTCTGACTTTATTCTCTTTCTAAACACTCTTCACACTTCTTTCTACATTCACCATCTCAGCCTCTTGATAACCACCCCGCCCCCCAGCCCGCCAAGATGTACAAACAATGTGGCCCCCCACTTGGTTCCTGGAATGGACTGAGCTCTGCCCATGGCTGCACAGGGCACCCATCAGGGCCCTCCTCCTTACCCTCCATCTCAAGGAGACTGGCTCCCTTGCCTTACTTGCTATTGTCGTCACCTGCTTTGTCCTTCGAAGCAGTGTCACAGTGATGAGTACTTATTCATATTTACTTGTTTATTAGTTGTTTGTTGACTTCTGCTTTGTCTCTCCCCTTAAACTGGGAGCCCCTTGAGGACAGGGGCCACATCTCTTTTCAGCCCTGTTGTGTCCCCAAGGCCCACGACTGCAACTGGCTCTGGATAAGTGATAAGACATGCTGGTGAATGATCATTTCCAAAGTAAGTCACATGTAAAATGACTTTTTTATATCCATGGAGAAAAAGGCACAGGTGCCCATGTTCAACCTCAGTTTGATTAGATGTTTAGTGGTGAAGCTAAGTGGAGGGTCTGATGGGTGCCTGGCTGTGCTAAGTCCCAGGATGCAAAGTCAATGGCAGGCATCTCTGCTCTCAGGACGTCACGGTCAGCACGGGGACTGATTTTCAGGCGATTTTCTTCAGGGAAAGAAGCAAAGGCAAAAACAGCACAAACGCTCTGAGTGACAGTGGGTGTGTAGGATAAATGTGTGAAGCACATGCATGCCCACATGCACACAGGTATGCACACATACACAAGAGTGTGCACACACCCACAAGCACATGCTCACAGCTGCCAAATGCCTACAATACCTGGTAACACCGGTTGCTTTTGAGGAGAAGAGCTGGATTTATTTTCTTTTGGTACCGCTCAGTCTCTGAAATGCTAATGTGTTTTTATTTTTAACCTCTTTTTAATCCATTTCTCCCACTAGTGTGTGAGTGCTTCCTAACAGCTGTATCTCCAGTAACTGGAGCAGTGTGGACTCCTTTTATATTCTGATAGCTTTTTCCCTTTTAAATGAATGTGTACAGAGTTCAGAATGAGAGGCAGTCTTTAGCTGCTTGCCATTCTGTATGCTTTGCGTGTTTAACTTTTTTACTCTAATCAACTGCACACACTGTAGCGTGACCGACTTTCGTGTATCCCTCACCCCAAGTAATGGTCAGCTCACAACCAGTCTTGTCTCATCCATGTCTTGTTCACTTCTTTGCATCTACGTCAAGATAATTTTAAAGAAAATCCCAGCCATCATCAGATCTTTAAGTATATCAGTACATTCCATAACTAAACAAAGAAACAGAGCAGTTATTAATATAAAATAACCCAGGGACCAAAGCTCCATAACTAGTGCAATAGCTTTAGTATAGGTTGCTCAACGTTGATACAGTGGTGATCACGTGTCACCTTTTCGTAGTCACCATCTGGAATGTTCACAGTCAGTTGGGTATGTGATTCCATTCATCCATCCATTGATCCATCCAATAAATAGATATTGAGTATTTAAGCCCTTTTGGTGCCTTTTAAAAATCACATTTCATATTATGATAAAATCTTATAAAACAGAACATACTGATTCTTTCTCTAATGAATAAATTAAGACCAAAAGTGAATTTAGTTTTTGTTTGCTTTTCCTCATCCTTACGACTGCGTGACCGGGTGGTGTCGTTACGAATGAAGCTGCCATGTCAGGAGTCAGATGAGTAGGTGTCAGGTTTGGGGGTCAGACTCAGGTGATGACACAGGTGCAAGGCTCACCGGACACCATTGTAACTCCTAGAAGGATGGCATCGGCATATTTAACAAAGCATATGACAGAGAAAAAAGGTCAACGTCATTTTTAAAAGCTCACGAAGTCATCAAGACAGTGGGTCATCTTACCATTTTTGGTTATACTTGAGATCTGGTTGAAAAAGGGAAGCAGGTGGGAAGATACTCCAAAGACAACTGTAGCATGCCAGGTTTCTGCAGGAGCCCCTCCCAGGTGTGCTCCCACAGGTCAGGCGCCCCATCAGGCATCCCTTCAGTGTGGCCATCCATTTCTGAGACACCTCCTTCGTCATTGCTTCCAACCATGGTTTCTCAATTACTTTGGGAAAACTGCTTGAAGTTCAGAATGTCACTATACTTGTGTCAAGGTGGTACCCGTGAGTGATCGTGGCTGTGGACAGTGGTGCACCCCACTTTTCTACCTCTTTGTCTGCATTTGGAACTCGAGTGAAATGAATTTCTGTGTCCAGATTTGAGCTCGGGGAAACAGGATTGCGTATACTGACTGAATGAATTCATTTCATCTTTTCACTGCAACAATGCTGCCTGACTGCACCGCCTGCAGTCAGCCAGTGACTCGCTTGCTGTTAGGTCTGGAATATCGCAGACAAGCTGTGTTGTGAAATCCATTCCACTTTCCTCCAATATCTTCCTTCCTTAATTCCCGATTTATCTCCAGCATCTTATTTCTTTGACATGTTGAGAACTTTCAAAAGAAGCAACTAGACAGTGAAGGAGAGAAGGGGGCTATTGGTGGTGAACTTAATGTAGTATATATAGATGCTAATTTATGACGATGCACACACACCTTAAACCTACGTAACGATGTAATGTTTCATCAGTAAAATAAAAATAAAATAAAGAAGAGGCAAGTATATTACCTTCAACCTCAAGTCAATGATTTTGTTTCTAATTCTGGGTGAAGTGTTAGGTCTACTGAAAAGATGACTCAGAAGTGTAGAGAGAGAAGCGATGATCTGCGGTGATCTTTGGAATACACATGGGCTTCCCACGCTAAGTCCTGCTGGGGGAGCCCCTCCCTTTCCTCTGGACTTCCAGAAGCAGAGGATGCAAGGGGGGAGGCAGCAGGACAAGGAGTCATGATCCCTCTTCAAGTCCTTCTTGTCACTTTCTGACCATGTCACTGGTCTTTTGTGAGCCTTAGTTGCCCCATCTGAAAACCAGGGATAACAGTAGCTTCCAAGACCAGGTAAGATATGAATTAATCATACCTTCCTTTTAAGGACTGGCTGGAGGGTTGAAAGAGATAATGACTCTTAAACGGATTAGAATACCAGCAGGCAAACAATTCAATACCTGTGAGTAATGGCCTCACGCACAGAAAAAGACAAAAACAAATTAAAAAAATGCAATTTGAGAATGGAATAATGAAAAGGTATTACCATACCTTATGTGAGGTGGATGAAAAGACCAGGAATGTTTGGTTTGGGGGCGTGAAAGGCTGGGGTGAGGGCTGCTTTAAACTTGTGGTCAAATAAATAGCTTAGGGGCTGGCTGAAGACAGGGGCGTGGAATCAGTCCCCTTTCCTATTTTTGTGCTATCCCTGAGCTAAAAATGGTCTTTCCATTTTTAAGTGGTTGAAAAACATCAAAAAACATTTTTCATGGCATTCAGATTTCAGGGTCTCCAGTGAAGTGTTACAGACACACAGTCCCTGTTTGTCCACATCTTGCCTGTGTCTGCTTTGTGCCACAGCGCTGGGTGGAGTACTTGTGGCAGAATGGGCCCTAGAATGTGTACTCTCTGGCCCATCAGAGAAGATGTTCCTTGTCATTGCAGTAGATGAAAGCTGTCATATAAAAAAGGAAATAGACTTGTTTTATTTTCCCCAAAGTTAACTAAAACTAATGAGTCAACTAATGGGTAGAAACAGCAGGCAGGCAAATTTCAATTCAATATAAAGAACTTTCTAATCATCATAGGTACTTCAAGGTGGAATGGACTGTCTATAAGGTAGTGAGATCTCTGTCCACAGGAATACTTAAGCTAAGCTGCATGATACTTAGGAGAGATAGAAATAATTCAAGCACAGAATGGAAATGGGGTCAGAAAATCTTTAAATATTCTCTGACCCTCTGAGTTTTTGATTTCAAGAGTTTTCCAGTCTATCTCTGAAATTCCACAGTAAGTACTTATAGGCAAATATTTGCAATTTAGATTGGATTGCATACTATTTTTCATTCTTTCTCCTTTTTTTTTTTTTACTAACTACTACTCCAAATCCTCCTCTAGGAAGCTCTTTCTGACCCCATGAGTGTGTGCTCCCAAGGTTAGAGCTGCTATTTTTCATATATTGCATTGAAATTGCCTGATCATTTCAATACATCAGTTACTTGCTGGAAAAATGGCATTCCCCCCGAATGTGACCATTCTAGTTCTTCGAAGTCAAGGACTGTGTCTTGTCACTGCTGTGTCTTTAGCTCCAGCCTTGAGGAAAGGCACAACAGAATAGCTCTCTCCCTGTCACAAGTGACCCTGTGAGATAGGTGCCATCACCCACTCAGGCCACAGAGGGTCTGCTGGGTGAAGAGAGGTGGGAAGATTCCCCAAGTTTATTTGCATGTAAATGACAGTGCTGATATCTGACTGGCATTCAGGATTCAGGGTCTTCTCAGAACCCCCACTCTTCTCATTAGATGATAAAATAATTGCATCTTTCATTCATGACTGAAGGGTAAACCTCAGTGGGCAGGGACCATAACTTAACTGTTCTGCTTTTCCATAGCATTTATCAGAAAGAAGGCCATAGGATTATGGGATAGCAGAGGAACATGCACTTGGTTTGAGTAAAGAGGCCTGATTTCCAGGCCATAGTTCTATTCAGAGCTGCTAAACTGGCTTAAGAACCTCAGTAACACTTGAGGGACCTCGGAGTGACTTTGGGGTGCATTAGTTTCCTAGGGCTGTCATAATGACCACCCTAAATCTCATCTGGTGGATTAAAGATATCAGCAATATTTCTCTCACAGAAACAGAAGTCCCAAGTCTGTAGAGTGGGTTGTGCTCTTTCTGGAGACTCCAGGAGAGGGTCCTTTCTGCCCCTACAGCATGTGGGGGTTCAGGTGTCCTCAGAATGAGACCCCAACCCTTCGATCTCTACCTCTGTCTCCATGTGGCTTCTTCTCCATTGCCTGTCTCTGTTCTCCTGTCCTTTTCTAACATAAAAACATGCATCCTTGTGTTTAGGGCCCACTTTAAATCCATAATGACCTCCTCTTGAGATCCTTAACCTAATGGCATCTGCAGAGACCTCATTTCTAGAGAAGGTCACATCGGCAGGGTCAGGACTTGGATGTAATCTCACCGAGGACTTTGCTTAACCGCTGAAAGGGATAATTGCTGGCTATCATTGATTTCTACAAGAGAAAAAGGTTAAAAAGAAATTTTAACACTCAGATGTTAAATACACACGCATTTGCTTATAAATGCAGGCAGTTTTTATAACCCAATGGAAATTCAATCCTAGGTTCAAAGTTAAAAGTTCTAAGTTACTGTCTGCACTATCTGAGGCTCCTTCTGCTGAGATTCTGAGTGAGTTGGTGTTCCATCTGGGCACTCATTTTTGGATAAACCATGCCCTTTGTTCCTCAGGTGCTTTCACAGTGTCTGAAGGGAACTGTCTTACTGAATGGGAAGACCAAAGCCGACTTCACAGAGCACATTCCCCCTGAGAAGAGTTCTCAGACCTTCTTCTGACCCATAACAGTTTGCAGGCAGCAGATTCCTTAAGCATCACTTTGAGTACATGCAGGCCTGGTGTGGCTTTCCCCAGGTAACTGCAATACCTGAGAGGGAGCACAAAGGTTTGACTTAAAGATTTTATCTTTTGTCAGATTCTTCCTTTATCAGACGCTCCTTTTAATTTTTTAATGTGAAAATTGGTTTTTAATGGGGTTAAGGGTCCAACTGATCATCAGATCCTGGCTTGTTTAATGCGGATGTTTATAGATAAAGTCATTTGGCTAGTGAATCATTGATGTGCTGGAAGAATCAAACATGATGTGAATCAACTAAGTGTCGTCATCACAAATGGTTAAGCAATATAATTCAGTTCTTAATGATAGTTTTAGTGAGTGGTTTCAAATCGTTATAATAGCACTATGTGGAAAGAAAATGATTTTGTGACTTGTTTTTCTTCACAAGATCAGCAGATGGTGCACCGTGGGTCAAGCCGGCCTATCACCTGTTTTTATGAATGAAGTTTTATAGGGACACTGCATGATGGTTTATCTATATATTTGTCCGCACCAACTTTTGCACTAACATGCCAAAGCTAAGTAGATGCAACAGTGACCATATGGCCTCTAAATCCTAAAATATTGACTCTCTGGTCCTTTACAGAAAAAGTTTGCTGATCCTGCGCTACAGTACAGAGAACATCATATACACTCAACAAAGTATGAAAGGAGGAATAAAGAATTTCCTTATTTAGAAATATTTTACAGATCATGAACAAATACATTTTATTAGCGATCAACAAAATGTTCCAGTTGAGCAGGAAAGTCTATAGCACTTCTATCAGCCACACTTAAATCCAAGTAGACTTATTTGTAATGGGTAGTACAATATATTCTGAATAGTTGAAGATGACATGTAGGGTCAAACTTGTGATTCACTGAAAGAATTTTGCAGTCATTCATAAAAAACAAAAAATAAGCCCAATCCCTGAAAACATGTATTTTCGTATGTGCAACATTCAGTTTGCTTACCTTTGGGGTATAGGGATGGTGAAATTAATTTTGCCTTCATGTTTTCCTTGTTGATGTTCATGAATTAAAAAGATGAAGTCCTTATAGTACAGCAGTAATCATGCAAACATTTATAATGGACTTCGGCCTATCTTTGGAGAAAACACCGAAATTGATTAAAAGTGCAATTTACCTAGAATATTCCCTTAGCTTAGCTTTACATCCTTTTTTTTTTCTTTTTGTCAGTCTCAGAAAGTACATGTCCTCTTGAAAATGAACCTCCTATTCTTAGATGTTTAGAAGCCCATTTTCCAAAAGTTTCATACTTAATTTGTCCCTAAAGTTACCCTTTCTCAAGAAACCTAAGATTTTGAATGCCTGCCTGGGTGAGAACAGAATGTTAAAAGGTGAGAAAAATCAATAGGACATTTACTTCCAGGATCTGAGTGAAAGAATTTGCTACTCAACCAGATGAGAACACTTTTCTATCAATCACTTCATTCTTGATCTGAGAACCAGCACCTTTAATCCTCAAAGAGGCTTCACACAATTCCCTCCCTACATAGGTGGCAGCTAGATTTTTGGAACCCCAAATTGGGATGCACATGTGCCCTGAATATGTTTAGGTGCAGAGCCTGATATTAAGTCAAAATATTTAAAACTAACCATGCAGGGGGAAATGACCTATATATTTTTCTTAAACTACATTTTTCTTAAATTGACCCAATGACCGAAATATTCTGGGGGATGCAGTTTCTCCTCTACAATAAATTAGCTCAGGGGCGCCTTACCATGCATGTGCTGGATTTACAGAGTGACTTTTACTTCTTTTAAATAAGCATCATTCTATTGCCTAACATGATTAATGCAAAATGCAGAAAGTATTGAGTGGTGTCATTAATATAATTATAGTAATGTGAGCGGATCCTTTCTTTGGGATAGTTACTGTTGTAAAAGTGCAACTCCAATGCAGAAAGTTCACCGCATTGGTCTGACAGAGCCTGGGGGCAGACGCCCAGCTAGCCTTGCACAGGAGAGATAATTAGGAGACGTGGCGCAGAAATGCACGATGCGGCAATACGATGCTCCTGTGCATTGACCTTGCAGCTTCCAGCAACTTAGAGAACGGCTGGGTTTTCAAAATTACAATTCTCTCAGGTTCTAGAAGGAGCACAGACGAGATTATTCAGATTTTACGCTGTTGCAGGGAGGTGGGGTACCTCGAGATGGGGAAGCTGCTGTCTCCTTGGAGACCTCTGAGAATACTGGAATTTCAGGTTCTTCAGAAATGCAGCAGGCAGAATGGAGTTTGAAAAGCTGCCGGAAGGAAGCAATTTGCTATTTTGTGCAAAGCTTTACAATAACAGGAAGGTGGAGAGTGAGTGGGAGAGAGCTGAAATAGGGAGCAGCATACCCCCTATACAGGTAATAGCAGATTCTTCTGGACTCTCTTGGAAGTCACCTTCTTGGATGTAACCTTGCAGTTAGAGGCTAAGGAGGGAAGGAGTGAGCTTGACACCACAGAAGCATCCTGCCCCAGACGTAAGGGGATCCATTCAAGAAACATCCAGAGATGTGTCAACCTTGGGAATCCACTTGTTCTTAAAAACTGGGGTAAGCTAACGGAAGAAGTGTTTAACAAGACCCAAACTCAGTGAGCTGAATGATGCCCCATCAGGAATAAACCATAGGGCGGCCCTTTCCTGTCCCACGACTTCATCAGCCTTCATCAGTCCTGGGCTGAATGCAGTCATGGGCACGTAGGTGTCCAAGCAATGACCACCCCAGTCTTTCTCCACAAGCAGATGATTTGGGATCAGTTAAATGGAAATGCGCAAAACCCCTCTGTGTGCTTCCTTTTCAAAATATTGATTTTCTTTTATTCCGCTCAAAAAGGAGGCCCATGAGGAGTAGAAAGAGGAGACACCGTCTCTCTATGAATACTAATCAGAAAATCAAGGAAAACTGGGACTGAGGTTTCATCTCTCAGTTTCCTAGAGGCACAGACTCCAAAAGTTGTCACCTTGGTGTATCCAGATCCTTTGAAGCACTAGACTCCTCCAGAGAGAATGTCAGCCCCAGCCCTGGGCAGTTTTGACAAACAGAGTATATATTGATACATGATAAAGTATGCTAGAAATCACCCCAGTGCTAAAGGCTACTATAGTTTTAATATCATCATTTGAATTAACAAGCATTCTGAGGAGAAATAATGAGCTTTCATTATTCAGAGCATCATCCTTACCCGGGGAACTCAGAAACCATTAGCTCTTGAGAACTTAATGAAAAGATGATAAAGAATGCTTTAGATAAAAGTTTGAACGGGCACACTTGATAACTGAGGTAAAATATTAATGTTGGCTTGGATGACACATGGGACCGTGGAGCAGGCTGGGGACACCAGTTCTGCCAGTGTGGGCGGCTGGGTGGTCAGGCAGACAGGACAGTGTGCTCTGCCATCCCCGGGAAAACCGTGCTCTCAGCAAGGCTCATGGCATGGCCAGGTTCCCCCTTAAACTTAATGACAAAAAGAAATGGAAGGAGATAGGAAAAGAGGGTAGATCAAAAGAAAAAGTATGACCAACAGGTGCTGATGCACACTCCGAACTGCAAACCACCATCTTCTCACAGTCTGTAATACTCTAATGTATAAAATAGAAATTAAAGCCTGTGTTTCCATGGCTCAAGACATTATGTATATGTATGTCTCATTCTGATCAACCAGCCAACAGACTAGGACAATTTAAGTTACCATTCCATTTTGGATTTTATCATAAAAAATTGCATGGGGAGGGGAAAGAAAAGAGAAGAAAATCAAGAAACAGAGACACCATCTTTATCACTGAATGCCAACAGGACCTATTTGTAAACTGATAGTGGAGACCAGATAATTGAATAAAAGTAATGCTTGGGAAATATGATAAGTAGAAGATGGCACAACCTTGTTCACTATGCTCTGTGCAAAGCTCACCCTGGAAATCTTAATACCACTTGGCACACCACTTCAGTGTTTTTGTAGATAATTGGTTGGCAATGATGGTTTGGCACATTGCAGAATTATATATGTTTTAATTTCAAGAATATTTTTTTCTGATTATAAGACAATGCATATGATGCTCTAAACTTGGAAGATTCTGGAAATAGGAAGTTTTGTTGCCCCCGAGAACTATGTTGGAGGGCTTATTAAAAAGAGTGGCCACAGACGTGCACACAGGGTGGCCAGAAGAGAGGCACTCTTGGGCTGCCCAGTGGGAATACAACTACCTTAATTTCATAGCCTGTGGCCTTGAGCACATTTTTGCCTCCTTCGTGCATTGCTGCTCTCATCTGTAAATCAGAGTGAATGAAGAGAATGCGTATCTTAGGCTGTTCTAGGGATGTGATGGCATGAAGCCCATAAAGCTCAGAGCATGTTGGATGGCACAAGAAGTTCAATGTGAGCCATCAATATTAATGTTATCATTGACACTGTTATTGTATTGATAGACTAGTAAATATTGAACCTTATCTGTAGTTGCCACAAGCTCTCCAGATTCTTTCGGTCTATTCTTTAACTTGAGACTCTGAAGAGGACTGGATTACAGTGAATATGACAAATTAGTGCTCAAGCCCTCTCCAACCCTTTTCTAGTGTGCATTCTTGTTCGTTTCTCAGAATTCCTCCAGTCTATGGTTCTGAGTACATGTTAGCTTCCAGAAAGTAGGTGAGTTAGATGCACTCGTGTACAATTTGGAAGATTGATTGAGGTAGAGTCTTGATCTTTTAACAAATGTAGCTGGGAATGATGCTGGTTTTTATGTAGCAGCATCGGTTGGCATCTTCACAGCCGCTGGGTTTCAGAGCTGGGGGTTCAAGAAGGGGCCAGTTTGCTGGCAGATGTCACAGAACACTTGTTAGGTGGTGGCATGCAGTTCAGAAAGGGCTGAACCTTCACAGGTAGGGAGTGTCTCATCACAGAAGAGGCTTCTTTGGTGGCTGAGTCTTGTGGTTTTGGGGCTATTCCTGAAGCTAACCAAGAGGTTGTTTTCTCTGCCTAGCCCAAATCCAACAACTATTTAAACTGGTAAGTAGCCTGTTTCTGCCACACTAGAGTAGATTTTGCTCTTTGAAATGGAAATATGATGATACCACTGGTGATACTGTTTTAAAATCATAGCAAGTAGAAATATTCTCCCATCTTAGAAGGAAGATGGTAATAGGGATTTGCAGGTAAAATGCATCATAGACCACTTTATAGGTCTTTACTAATTATATAAAGTTATACTTAAGTTTACGTTTTAAAGACACAGAAAAGAAATCAATACTCAAGAAACTTGGTCAAGAGAATGGTCTTTATGTTGGTCTCAGAGGCTCTGGCTCCATGTAGGGTAAAATGAGCCTACATTTTGTGTCACTTGTGTGGAAAACACTGGCACAGAACAGCATCCTTCTCAGCCTTGGTCTGAAAAGTCCTGAGTTTAGAAGAGGGGCTGAGGACCGGATTGCAGGAGATGTCACAGCATTGATGCAGAAAGGGAGCCTTCAGAGAGGCTAGAGCAATAGTTGAGTTTCTCGGCTGCAGAACTGATTTGAAAACAACATTGTTGGTAATGATTTTCCTTCCCTCTTTAAAATGTGTGTTGAAAACACTAAGTTATGGTTTTATTTAATTAGTAAAGACTAATAAACTATCCCAAGATAGAAGTTCTCTCTGTCACCTTTTGTCTATTAGGTAAAGCTTGGCTGGGTATAAATTCTTGGATCATTGAATTTTTTCTTTCTCTTAAAATTCTGTAAGCAATATTCCATTGCGTTCAAGCACTTAGGACTGAAGGTGATGAGGGACAGCTAAAAGAGTGAGGGAGCAAATGAAAGGAAAGGCAAGCATAGGACGGAGGATGGGAAGTCAGAATGTACCAGTTCACCCCTAATCATAAGAATGAAAAGAAAACTGTAGCAACTAACTAGAGAGGGAAAACAGCTATTATGGGACAATGCCTGGAAGATTCCACCCCCTAGGGAATAGAAGACCCATCCCCAGTCTATAATGGTTGTGGCTCTACTGTGTTCAGGGACCACCTCTTGTCTCTCTGTGTCTCTCCCTTTAATAAACTTCTGAATTAAGCTTCTGTGGAATTCTTTTTTGGACTACACTCAAGAAGCTAACCGTTCCACTTGCAAGAAAACAAAGAAATCTGAAGACAGCTGATTTTTATTCCGTTGCACATCTATTTAGGGAGTGTAACTAGAAAGCACAGGAAATAGGAAGGGTGTGGGCAGCAGAGGAACTGATGGTGTCGCCCCAGGCACTCTGCATCCTGGGGAAGGAGTTTTCCTGGGTTTCACTGACCCTGGAAGGACACTTGGGGGGCGTGGCAGGGATGGTAGTAGAATGAGATCCTCTTTCTGCTGATAAGGTTTGCCTTTTTATGAAAATGGGAACAGAAACATACCAACAGGAGTATGGGAAAATATTGCAGAAGCAGGAGAAAAGATTATTATATTGAAGTCTTAAGTAAACACAGAATACCTGTTTTAGGTAATAAAAGAAAGATGACTTGCCACTTTCAATAGTTACAAAGCCTCAGAGGGGACTCTCTCTCACTGCCTTTGGTAGGGCAGTGCTGCTCTGATTCTTGAGATGGAACATGGACAGTTATTGGTTGTTTATTCTCAAACTGCTCTGTTGTCCTTATAAAATGTTATTTCCTCCCAGATACTAGGAACCAATTGTCTATTGATCTTAGATTTTAACATTGTTATGGGTTAAATTGTGTCTATGCATTTGGATATAGGCCTTGAAGGGGAAATTTAGGTAAAAAGATATCATAAGGGTAGGTCCTAATCCAATGTGTCCTTATAAGAAGACTGGACATACAGAGATAGCAGGGATGTGTGTGCACAGAGGAACGACCCATGAGGACATGGGGAGAAGGTGACCATCTGCCAGTAAAGGAAAGATACCTCAGGAGAAACCAGCCCTATGACATCTTGACCATGGACTTTCAACCTCCAAACATGGGTGAAATAAATTTCTGTTGTTTAAGTCACTCAGTCTGTGGTACTTTGTAGTCCGAGAGAACTAGCATAAATATTATTTGAATGCTGTCTTTTTATTTGCCTTCACTTATTATTTTAATAGGAAGCTGAGAAAGATATTGTTAGGGACAGATAAACTGTATTTATATTTTTATTTTTATTGCAATAACTTTGTTTTGCACATTAAAATAAACTCATGTATAGGTTCCCCATTTGTGCAATTTCCCCATTCCTCAGATATCTGTCAACACACCTTGCCCTGCACCAAATCACCAAGTGTTCTCCATTATTGTTACAAGGGCTCTGCCACCACTTGCCCCTGTCCTGTCCCATTCCCTATTGGTAACCTCAGTTCTATTGCAAGTGTCCAAGGGTTGGTTTTGTTTCACCTGTTCTTTTTTCTTTTGTTTATTTACATTCCACCTATGAGTGAGGATGTCTGGTATCATCCTTTTGACTTATTTCATATAGCATAATACCCTCTAGATCCAGCCATGTTGATTCAAATGTCAGAATTTCATCTCTTCTAAGGGCTATATAGTATTCTATATTCTATTGTGTGTGTATGTGTGTGTGTGTGTGTGTATATATATATATATATAACACAATTTCTTTACCCATTCATCTGATGTTGGACACCTGTCCCCTTTTCTCTACATCCTCACAAACATTTCTTGTTTCCAGACTTTTGGATAATAGCCAATCTCTAAGGTGTAAGGTGTATCTCATTGTTATTTTAGTTTGCATTTCCCAGGTAGCCAGTGAATAGGAAGATCTTTTCATGTGCCCGTTGGCCATCTGTATATACTCTTCAGAAAAAGTTTTTCCAATTCTTCTTCCCATTTTTTGATTGGATTGCCTGTTTTTCTGCTATTGAGTTTTATGTGTTCTTTGTGTATTTTAGATATTAAATCCTTGTCGGAAATATGAAATACAAATATCTTCTCCCAGTTAATAGGTTGTCTTTTTGTTTTGCGATGTTTTCTTTCACTGTGAAGAAGCTTTTTAGTTTGATGTAGTCTGAATAATTTATTTTTCTTTTTGTTTCCTTTGATTCTAGAGTTGAGTCCCCAAAGGCCTCTCTAAGGCTGTTATCATGGAATGCCTTTCCTATGCTGTCTTCCAGGAATTTTATAGTTTCTAGTCTTTGGTTCAACTCTAGTTAATTTTGAGTTAATTTTTGTGAATGGTGTTAGAGAGTGGTCAGATGTCATTCCTTTGATTGAGACTGTCCAGGTATCCCAACAACATTTACTGAAAAGACTTCCCTTCTCCATTGCATGCTTTTGCCTTCTTTTTTGTAGATTAACTGAATGTATTTGAGTGGGTCAGTTTCTGGTGATTCAGTTCTATTCCACTGGTTTGTGTCTCTGTTATTATTCCAGTACCATACTGTTTTGATCACTATCAGTTTGCAGTGTAGCTCAACATCTAGGAGTGTAATCCCTCCAGTTTCATTCTTTTTTCTCACAAACACTTTGGCTATATCTGGTCTTTTGTTGTTTCATGTAAATTTTAAGATTTTTTGTTTTATATCCTGGAAATAAACCCATGGAATTTTAATGGGGATTGCAGTAAACTTGTATATTGCTTTAGGTAAAATGATCATTTTAATGATGTTAATTCTTCCCAACCATGTGCAGGGAAAACCTTTCCATCTCTTTGTATCTTCCTCTATTTGTTTTAAGAAGGACTTGCAGTTTTCTTTGTGTAGGTATTTCACCTTCTTTGTTAAGTATATTCCAAGATATTTGATTCTTTTTATTTTATTTTTTAAAAATCTGTATTTTATTTAGTTATTCACACTGGTTGTTTCTGCTTATCCTGGGATGCGAACCCAAGGGTATGTGGCTTGCTCCTTTGGAGGAGATTGACCTAACTGCTGCTCCACCAGGTGCACTTTTACCTCTATTTTAAATGGTGTGTTTTTCTTGATTTCATTTTATTCTAGCATGTTGTTTTTATATAAGAATGTGATGATTTTTTTTGCATTGATTTTGTAGCCTGCCACTTCATTGTATTTATTGATTAGTTCTAGTAGTTTTTTGACAGAGTTTTAGGGTTTTCAATTTAGAGTTTTCAATATATATATATAACCATGTCATCTGCAAATAATGATAATTTTCCTTCCTCCTTTCCAATTTGGATTCCTTTGATTTCTTTTTCTTGCACAATTGCTCTGGCTAAGACCTCTAACACAATGTTAAATAGCATTGGTGAGAATGGATAGCCTTGCCTTCTTCCTAATCTTAGAGGAAATATTTTCAATTTTTCACCATTAACTATGATGGTGACAGTAGATTTTTCATATATAGCCTTTATTATGTTGAGGTATGTACCTTCTAACCCCATTTCATGCAGGGTTCTTTTTTTCATAAATGGGTGTTAAATCTTGTTAGACGTTTTCTCTGTGTCTATCGATATGATCTTGTGGGTTTTTTCTCCTTGCTCTTGTTGATATGGCATATTACATTAATTGATTTATGTATGCTGAATTATCCTTGCACCCCTGGGATAAATCCCACTTGGTCATGATGGATGATCTATTTGATACATTGTCGTATGGCCATTCCTGATTTTTTGTGCTTGCCATTTGACTGTAGGATTGTCTTCCAACCATTGAATTTGAGTCTTTGTTTATCTTTTGAAAGAAGATGAGTTTCCCGAATGTAGCAGAAGGTTAGGTTATGCTTTTTAATCCATCCGCCCGCTCTTTGTCATTTGGTTAATTAAGTCCACCATTTAGGGTGATTATTGATATGGAACAGTCATTTTGAAATTTATCTTCTGTGTGTTGTTCCAGACACTGTCTTTGTTTTTCTCTTTCTTTTCTTAGGTGGGTTAGGTATAGCTATGTTTTGACTGGTTTCCCTTTCTATTCTTTCTTTTCTTTTTACCTGGAGATATATTTTGATGCTGCTTTGAAGTTAGCATTATGAATTCTATATTTATATTCTATTTTTATTTGAAATATGATTAGTCTTACACTCATTCTAGTCTTTCACATTTTTTTCTCGTTTCCTTCTCCCCTCTTTTTATATCTGGAGTTTTACTGTTTTTAAGTGAGGTTTCTTTGTGCTTTATAGAGAATCCTTTAGTAATTTTTTCTAGAGCTGGTTTGTGATGATGAAATCCTTTAACTTTTTCTTATTGAAAAAACTTTTTCTCATCCTTCAATTCTGAATGATAATCTCACAGGGTATAGTATCATATGCTAAAAATCATTTTCTTTCATCACTGAATATATCATGCCATTTCCTTCTGGCCTGCAGTGTTTAAGTTGAGAAGTCCACTGACAATCTTATGTGAACTTCTTTGTATGTGATTCATTTTTCTCTGACTGCTTTTAAGATTCTTTCTTTATCTTGTATGTTTACATTTTGACGACAATGTGTCTAGAGTAGGTCTACTTAGGTTTCTTTTATTAGGAACTCTTTGAGTTCCTGGGCTTGGAAGCTTGTTTCATTCTTCAGGTTAGGTGATTATTAGCTACTGTTTTTTCAAATACAGTTTCTTCTTCCTTTTCTTTCTCTTCTTCTGAGATTCCTATGATGCAAATGTTCTTCCTTTTGTTGTTATCCCATAGGCCTTGAATTCTGTAATTTCTTTGCATTCTTTTATATCTTTCCTAGTTTGCTTGAGTGCATTTGTCTGTCCTGTCTTTTAGCTCTTTGATTCTATTGGAGGCTTCATCCAGCCTGTTGAGTCCTTCTACTCTATTGAGTTCTTTATTTAAAGCTGTAGTATTCTTCATTTCTTTGATATCTTGCTTCATTTTGTCTCTCTTTTTTGTTGTTCTTTTTTCCTTCTTCTGTTATTTTATTTATTTCCATGAGTATGTTTATCACTGTTGCCCTAAATTCATCCTCAGGTAGTTTGCATATGTCTGTCATATTCAGATTTTCCCCTGGGTTTTTGATTGGATTT
The DNA here is from genome assembly GCA_004363575.1 of Solenodon paradoxus. NCBI lineage: Eukaryota > Metazoa > Chordata > Mammalia > Eulipotyphla > Solenodontidae > Solenodon > Solenodon paradoxus. Next base: position 259,869 of record RJWH01000373.1, read on the forward strand.
ATCATTTTCATGTATATTTCTGTGTCTTTGCTTTGTTTGGCATTCTGTTTTTGCTTCTTGGATTAGGTTTTCCTTGCAGTGATGGCCTTGTGTAGGGTATCGACTTGCACCAAGTAAGTGTATGTCTTGGCTTGAGCATTGGGTTTTCTTGATGTCACCACTGGTTGAATTTCTTCTATTTCCTTTGTGGACCCTCTGTTGCTGCCTAAGAATTCATCCTATGGTGTTGGAGTTTATGTGGTGTATTTAGAACCTTCCCCTGGTGTCATTTCTCTGATCCATAATGACCACCTTGCTGTTTGCCCACAATCTGCTGTCAGCCTTCAGTTTTGCTTCCGTTACAGGGCGGCACTCCTGGGTAGCATTGACAGTTTCTCCCCCTGGAAGACTCTCTTCTTCTGTTAAGCCTGAGGACAGGATTTCTGGTGAGCAGGTCTTGTGGCAATGTGGTGGGAGATTTTTGGGGTGGATTTCTGGGAAGACATGTTCTTCCTGCAGTCCATCCTTTCTGCCACAGCTCAAATCCCAAGTCCCAAATCTGCAGTGTAGTTGTGAATCCTGAAATTTTTGCCTACCCTTTGTGGTTGCAGTTGCTGCTGCATCTATATCCTCTGTGCCTGTTTTTCCTCAGTGTTTGCTTCCAGAAAGTAGATGAATTCCTAGTTGCTCTGTGGGGAGAATATGATTCTCACTTCTGCCAGGTTGCCATATTGACTAGAAGAGTCATTTTTATTTTTAAGTCAACAAAAATAATGATTACCAAGATAGCCATCACCCAGCTTAAAAACAACCCATATGTAACAGGTTCGGTTGGTGCTCCCAACTCTAACTTATTTCCTACTTTCTCAAGTAGGTCCCTTACTTTCCTGAGTTTGCTATCCCTGTCTCCATAGACATCATTATACTTTTACAATATGTTTGTATTAACATTCAATTCATGGGACTCTTTGGCTTAAATTTTACTTAAACTTTATATAGATATTACTGAACTGTTCTGTCTTTCCAACTTCCTTTTTCCACTTGCTTATTACGTTCTGGGAATTTATATACTATTTGTATGTTTTATCTGTTATTGAAAATTTTTATGAATACACCACAATTTCATTTTTCAGTTTTTTTATTCTTTAGAAATGTTTCTATGAAAATTCTTGAAGATGTTTTCTTGGACTCATGGACAAATTTTCCTCCAGGTTTGGAGTTACTGATTCTTAGATGATAAGTTGCTTCAAATTTGTTACATGTATCACGAAATTTTCTCCAATTTGCATGTATTAATTTATACTCCTAACTATTATGTGCAAGGGCTCCTTTTATTTCATACACTCGTTAACACAATGTGCTATCAGAACTGGAAAATCTTTATCAGTCTGTGGGTATGAAATCTCCTGTTTTTAATTTGTGTATCTATAATTGTTCTTGAGATTGAACTTTTTCCTCACGTATTTGACTATTTGAATTTCTTCTTCCATGAATTATCCATTTATGTACTTTGTCTATTTTTATTTTGGATTGTATGTTTTTTAAAAAATTGATCTGTAGGGTGTCTTAGTCTGTTCAGGCTTTTATCACAGAATGGGTGACTTATAAACAATAAACCTTTATTTCTCACAATTCTGGAGGCTTTAAGTCCCAGATTAAGGTGTCTGGTGAGAACTCTGTTCTTTTACTGTGTCCTCAATGGCAGAAGGGAGGTAGCTCTTGGGGTCCCTTTTTATGGGCATGAATCCCATTCAAAAGGGCTCCACCTTCATGACTTAATCATTTTCCAAGGACACTACCTATGAATACTGTCACAATGGGGGTTAGGATTTCAAAATATGAATTTTGGAGGAATGAAACTATTCAGTCTTTTACATAGGGGTTCTTTTTCTTCTAGATATGAAGTCATTGGTTTATATGCATTTTCATTCTGGTTTGTGGTTTCTCTTCTTACCTGTCTTTTGATACAGAGCACTTTTGCTTCCTTAATACTGTTTTAAGTGTTTATCTATTAGAATGCTTTAAATGTTGAGCAAAGCTGTTTCTTCACTTGGATATCTTTTGTTTTCTAATATTCTATTTGGCAGATGCTTTTAATGCAGGCTAGTTTTTAATCTTGATTGTCTTAATATTTAGATTGTTGCAAACTCTTGCTAACAACTGTGGAAAGCATAGTTTATCCACATGAAAATTATTTACAAAGATTACATATGTCCTTAGCAATAACTAATAGTTTTTATTGTCTTATTGACTTAAAGGACAATTGCTTTCCTTTAAGAATTGAATGCTTTATGTTTTCCAGTGATCAGATTCACTTAATTTCCTATATGGTGTCAATATTTATTTATCCATTGGTTTAGCTTGTGTGTGAGCATTGCTGAACATTCATTTGAATCTGAAATACATTTCCTTTTTCACCGTCATTTTATACAAGATCATGATTAACATGTAAATATATATGAACCAATAACTTTTATTTACTGTACATTAGATTCAATTGCATCTTTAGTCATTTAAGTAAATATAAAGAAATGTATATCTTCTTATTAAGCTTCCATGCAGAATACATTTTTAATTAAGCTATTCAATCTGCATTTATCAAGTGGATTTTGCCCTAGTTCAGAAGAAAGTCTATTTGTAACTTAAAGAATAAATAATAATATTACTAACATTTGTATCATTAAAAATCTAAAAATCACAGAACAACTGGAAATGTGGCATTTCAAAACACTGATAGATTTTACAAAGCTAATTTCATTATTGAAAATTCATTATTATTTTAATGACAATAGTCCTTTCTCATTAACTCAATTTTTAACATTCATTTCAAAATTCAATGTTTCAAAAGACAATTTATATTTGAAAATCCTCCATTAAGATTTTTCTTGGCAGACCCTGGTAGCCTAGTGGTTTAATGCACCAGGTATAGTTCATATGCATTCCAAGGTGCCTGGTTCAAGACCTGGGGCCAGAGGAAACTATAAAGATGAATTACTAAATAAAATAAATAAAATACTTCTTCATCCCCTCTCTTTCTGGCTGCCTATCTGTCTGTTTGCCTTCATTCCAACCTGTACCTTTCCTTTAAGGAAAAAAAAAGATTTTTCTTGGAGGAGGGACATGCAAAGAGGTTGCTTCCACATGTAGATTTTTATCTCTACCAACACAGAGCAGTTTTCAGTTCTAAAATGGAGAAGTTTTCAGTTCTAAAATGATTTCCTGAATAGGCTTAAATTATATGAATTAATATGTCTGAAATAAAGAACAAGTTGTTTAAAGAATTTATGCATTCTCTCGGTGTGGGCAAATTTTATTCATAAAGAACATCTAGGAGAAAGATTTTTTTTCAGGTATGTAGACTACCAAGCCTTGACATGCAGTTTGGCGGGTGTTATTGTGGGGACAGAAATCTAGAGAAGAGAGAGCAAGAGATGCAGGAAATCTGTGGAGAGAGAGAAGCAGAGAGAGATGAACGAGTAGCTTCGTCAGAAGTTGAGCACAGCAATCTTGGAGGTGTTAGGAGAAAATGGCCATTACTACTCTTAGAAATTCCATCTGGGTGGTTTCCTGCATGTCTGCAATAAAACTCTTGCACAATAAATGAAGGAGAATATATAAAGCTTAAATTTTATTGGGTGCAAAGCTCTTAAAGAACTACTGGTCTCCAAGGGTCCAAGAAAGACTGGATTTGAAGGAATGAACCTTCTGGAAGGAGCCAAACTTGGTCCCTGCTTTTCCTTCTTGGTGATATGGTGCTGGGATGGACACAGCCATCAGAAGCAGAAGTTCCCCTCCCTAGAGGTGGAAGGAAAGGTTATGTTATGAACTGAGCATCGATCCCATCAGTAGAAGTTGTGGCCCACTGCATGGGCTTGGTAGATAGGGCAGCAGCCAACCACGGGGAATAAAGTTACTGTCAACACTTGTCAGTGCCGGCTGCCAATAGATGTGTTTAGGTAAATGCTATTACCTCAAGAAGTGTTATCTTCTGGGGATCCTTGTCATAATTTTATTTTAAATTCCAACAGCTGTTGTTTAACTACCACAGACCACAATTTATCTACAGCTTGGGGCCATAAAGTTAGCTTTAATGCACTCTGCTTCTTGCTCCCCCCTGTATTTGATTTAATTTCCACGCATCTGACACTCACGGGCTATGTACTATTTGCATATTTCAATATGTACTTTTGCAGATCCCATAAGAACTCAGGTGCTAAAAGTGGAAGAATAAATAAAAAATGGAAGTTCCCAATGACAGAATATAAAAGAAAGGAAGAACAACTCTCAGGTTTCACTTACATGTAAAATATTCTCAACAATAATAGCTCCTTCAGGACAACAAAGCAGGTTTTTCTAGGGTGGTTGGTTTATGGTGACTGTAGGGAAAAAAAACAAAAACGGATGTTTTCTTTGGCAGGGAAACACAGTACACTTATCTGAATGGAGCCCCAGGGCTCACCATAACAGAGAGAACACCAGCTTTATTTAAGAAATCAACAAATGTGGCCTCTTCCATAGCCCAAATGCTTTCTAAAATAAATATTCATGATTATTCATTCAAGGGAGTTTTGAAAGTGAGGTTACAGTTTCAAACAAAAGAAAACCCAGGGGAAGATGGGAGGGGAATAAAATGTCACTCTGGAGGATCTTTTCAAAGGCTGCTTCTGGGCTCTGGTGCTGTATTTAGCGAAGGCACTTTGTGAGACAGGGAGTGAGCGAATCCCGGGCTCAGCAACTACTGGACGGAAAATCAATTTTGGTCAGGGTTAGACGGGCCCAGCACTATTCTTTGGTCTTAACTACAGCCTCAGAATCTTTCAGACAGAGGACAGAGAACTCAACAGTTCTCTTTGCTCAGCTCCCTAGGCCTGATTGATGGACTCTCGCAAGTTGAGAAATCCAGCCTGTCCCCCTGTCCACAGGGACAGGTGGCACTTGGTTCTGAGATATCCAAGGTGACCTTTAGACTTACTTGTTGAAATTAAGTTTTGAAGGTTGACTTGTTGTGACAGAATGGTGGTGCTCTGGGGCTGGCGATTCACTTACCATTTGATGATTTGTTTTTTGACGGCAAAGGGTTGGTACCAAAATGACAATTTCAAAAGTGTCCTGACACGTAAGTAAAATCAATAAGTACACAAAAAGTCCCTCACCAGAAGGGTTAAGAAGAACACAAGATATCACACACCTATCCTAAAGTGAAAGTCGGAATCACAGTATTCTGAGTCATTATTGCCCATGGAATGGAAAGAAGAAATAAAATAGCAGTAAGAGAAGTGGAGAATACTTCCAGGCATATATCCAGAGAATACAAAAACTCTAATCAGAAATAATGTCTGTACCCTGATTTCCATAACAGCACAATTCACAATAGCCAAGACCTGGAAACAACCCAAATGCCACAAGCAGATGACGGGTTAGAGAAATTATGGTCTATTCCTCAATGGAATTCTATGCAAGTTGTTCAAAAAAGACATAATTGTGTCCTTTGCAGCAACCTAGTTGGAACTGGAGGGGTTTATGCTAAGTGAAATAAGTCAGAAAGTGAAAGAGAAGTCCAGGGTGGTTTTACTCATATGTGGCATATAAAGAAATAAAACAAACAGAAAAATCTCAACAACATTTATAAAATGCTAGGTGGGGTGCGTGTGTGTGTGTGTGTGTGTGTGTGTGTGTGTGTGTAGCACAAGGGAAGGAGGGTGGTGGGTGTGGTGAGAAACGCACACAGACTGAGGTGTGAATCTGATATCATAACTGCATCTGGCAATGTGATGTTCTAAAACAATATTTAAAAAGCTCTAATTTCATCATCAGCAAAAAATAAAAATGAAAAAAAAAAAAGAAAGCTGAGAAGACGGACAGGGATTGATCTAGGGATCTGATTTTGCAGACGCGGATGTTGTCACCACTTCAAAGTCTGAACTCAGCTCACTCTCGCCTCAGACTCCTGGTTGTGTGTATCCCCCTGGATCCTGAGCTGGAAGTGGCTGGACATGGGACCAGATATTTTTAAGGAGAGTTGCCAGGACCCCAAGTGTCATGAGAAAGTTCAGCTTCTGAAAAAAAAGTTGAACTGATTTACAAACTGAAGGGAGTGAGATAAGTAGCCTGCCTGGCGCCTCCTAGCACCTATGTCTGAAGTTTCAAAGAGTCTGACAAAGTTAATTAGGGACAGATAAGGGGTAATTTCAGCCCTACTGGTTGTAAGAGTCCTTTTCTCTTCTCTTCCTTCTGAGCAGATATCAGGCTCTTGACATAGAAACGAGGCACAAAATGAAGCGAAGAGAACTGGAGAAAAGACCCGTCTCTCCAAAAGACCAAGGAATGTGACTGTTTCTGTGAGGGCGGTGTGGTGGGACCGTGGAGGGCTCTCAGCCAGCACAGGGCAGGATGAAAGTCCTTGCTTTACTCCACTCCGAGCGGATGGGATCTAGTACAGCAGCAAGAGTCCCAGAATGGACTACCCTCAGAAGAGGAGATCACTGCCTTGTCCCAGGTGCTTCTTCCCAGTCACTTCCTTGTCCACTGTGGCCATCTAACCATATCCATTTCCAGCCATTCACCATGGACTGCAGATTCTAGGACCATGGATGCTCATCTGAAAGAAGAATCATCTTGCTAAATCTGTTTTAGTCCATTGATCATTGATTTTTAAATGAAATCTTAAAAATGATGACTTAAAAATAGATGACATATTGCCTTTCAAATCAATCTAATGATGCACGGAAGTCAACAAGCATTTTATCTTTAAAGGCATATGTGGGAGAGGGAAATTTGATTTATTTATTTTTTTCAACCACTGCTTAAATTATTTTTTAAAAATATTTTCTTTCTATGATATTGCATTCATACAATGGCCTATATTCACTTCACACTGGTTTTACTCTTATGTGATGTGTTTTTTTCTCTTTCTCTCTATGTATGTACATGTATATATATCTCTATGTAGTTATGCATTCAATGGAGTTATCATTGGAGCTACTTTGGTAAATCTTTAACTCAGGACTCAAACATCATCATTGCTATTTTTTCTTAGCATGCAGAGGTGCTAAGAATGCAAAGAAAGTAGGCAGGAGGGAGAGTGAGGAGAGGGTGTGTGTGTGTGAGATTTATGATGTACACAACCAAACTATCCTAAACATTAGGGAAATTTACATGGTAGCTGTGTAGTAAGTAGACATGCTGTGCTGAGGACTGTGTTTGGGTAAACATGTTTTGTTTTGAAAGAGATACTTTGTTCTTCAACAGACCAGATTCAATCATGTTTAATGCCCTATGTTGTACCTGCAGTGACTATCTCACGAAGGGCGTGAATTTGAGCTCTGGACAAGATGTCTATATGGGGTTAAAACACAGATTCCTGTCGGTTCACGTCGTGAGATGGGATGAAATATGCTGAGATGAGTGGGCCATAGGCACTGTTACGAAGTGTGGGGGCCCCTTAGCAAACTCTTAGCAAGGTGGACCATCACAGCTTAACAGATGTGGGCAGGAGACAGGAGACTCCTGGGTAGAAAACAAAGAGAACAATAGTAGTAGCCAGAATTCACACTGGCTCCTGATTCCTGACTCCCACGAGGAGCAAAAGGAGGCCACCTGCATGTACACTTAGCTGCATTAGAGGAAAGCCTGGGTCTCTTCGAACAGCCTCAGAATGTCTGCCCTTTGGAAGGAGACATCATCCTTACTGTGCTGGACCATAAGCAAACCTGTCTCTTACTGCGAGGAAAGACCCCATCCCTATCCTCTGAATCTTTCAGTAAGCAAACATTCTGGACAGTCAAGTGTAGAAACAAGAGTGACCCAAAGAAAATTGTGTGTGTTTTCTTTTTTTTAATGACATCTTCCTCTTGTTTCCACACCATCCTTTCTTCTGGTAAATGGATCCATGAATACACCACTCCATCTGTTCTTTGATTAATCTGACCAACAGAAATGGGACTAGGCTCATCCCATTGATCTCATACAGTATTTCACTGAAAGTGCTATCACCAGTACTGCAGTCTGTCAGCAGGGCTCCCTGGCAGCAGAAACAGGCCAGTCCTCAGCATCGACAACCACGACCTCAAAGATCCCAGACTCAACGAGCTGAACGAATCCCATGACTCATCAAGATCCACCTTAGAAAGTCAGTTAGCTTTCTCTGTTCATCTCCTTGGCCCAAGGCATTGATCCAGGTGCAGCAGGATGTGTGAGATCGCAGACTTTACCTTGGCCAGCAAGGAGGAAGCCTGTGGCAATTCTATAGTCCTCTAACAATGCCGGCCAATGAGCAGTGCTGATGGTAAACACTTCTGCTAAAGTCAGGGTCAAGGGCTTGTTTTGTGTGAGAGTGTGTGTGTGTGTGTGTGTGTGTGTGTGTGTGTGTGTGTGTGTTTAAATTACCTTTTCTAATTGGATGACGCCCAGCACAGAGCTAACTGTCTGAATCTAGTCCCATTTCTGTTGGTCAGATTAATCAAAGGATAGGTGGAGCGGTGCAACTGTCTGTAGAGTGGACATAAGTGACAGTTGATCCCCTGGTGAGTTATTAGGAGAGATATTCACAGTCATCCAAGAGCTCCATAAATGCTCCTTTAACACCTGTTTCTTACAACACCCCCAACCACTGCAGCAATGGTGCCAAACACCCTGTTTTAAGGAGAGAGACAAGTTAATGCTGGCTTCTGCAGGTGTTAAATGGGGAAAGTGCTGTTTGAAATTTCAGGGACCCCCAAGTTGGACTTCTATCAGTTGGGGAACAGGTGGACAATCCCTCTAATGTGGTCTTCCAGCTAACTGGATTGATCTTAGCTTAGCAGTTTATTTCAAATAATTGAGTTTAGTATTGTTTTTGGAGGAACTGCCTGAATGCAATGAGTCCAGCTTTCCCTTTGTCCATGTCACCAGCTAGGTTTCATTCGTTTGATCCTGAGTGACTGGTTATTGCTGGCTATAGGAATGAGGGTTAGAAAGCCATCTAAAGGAGCTGATGGCTGTTATATGTGGGAAGTGCAGGAAACCAGAGCTATGCCTTACTGATTCTGATAAAATTCTCATCAAAGTTAAGGGAAATGGTGTCCAAATTACGGGGATGGAGAGCACTGGACCCTGCAGTCAGTAAAAGTGAGGGTGCTTACAACCATTTGGGAAAGCTACACCTGGGTGAACTTTCTCAGTGAAGAAGCTTCCAGCGGCAGATCTGAAGGACAGAAGATCATTGATATCCCTCCTTCACCTGTACAGGCAGTCCCCAGCTTAAGATAGCTCTGCTTGCCGGTTTTTGTACTTTACAATCATGCAAAAAATAGCATGCATTCGGTAGAAACTACACTTTAGATTTTGAATGAAGACATTCTATTTTCCATTTTAAGTATAATATTCAATGAAATACATGAGATATGCTTGGTTGTAAAATAGTCTTTATGTTAGACACATTTGCACACTTGTAGGTCAGTGGTTATGAGTGTGTTTAAGGTAGGCAAAGCCTGTCAGGCTATGATGCTCGGTAGGTTGTGTTTTCTTTTTGTTTTTAAATTTATTTAATAGTTTTTTTATTTTTAAAGGTAAGGTACAGGCAGGAATGAAGGCAAGCAGGCAAACAGGAAGAAAGAGGAGGAAGAAGTATTTTTTGTTTTGCTTTTATTTAGTTGCTCACACTGGTTGTTTCCCTCTGGAGTCAGGCCTTAAATCCACAGATTATGTGGTTTATGATCCTTTGGAAGTGATTGACCAGCCATTCCAGGTTAAATGTTTTAAACATATGTTCGACACAGAATATTTTCAACTTCAGATGAGTTTATTAGGAGGTAACCCTATCATAGCTTCAGGAAGATCTGGCATCCCAATGTTGAGTTAAGTTTTCCTTCCCCAGGTGTTGAAGTTCTTGATCAAATTGCACTTCTCCAAAATTGATGTGTCCAGTTCCAGAAGCTATAGGTTAGCCTTTATTCCACTCATCTATACAACCTATGTATTTTATCTGGAAAGGTCATGTACGAAACAGAGAAAACATTTTATAAAATGTCTGGGTACTGTATTGACCCATGTGGATCACTCTAGAGGGACTTGGCAAATGATTGGTCCTTATTGTTATGATCTAAGACTATTCAGTCCAACAAGAGAATCCACGTAGCTGGACCAGAATTAAATTTCAATCCCTCATTCCCCACTTGATGGGACCATCACCTGCAGGTGAATCCAGTCCAAGGTTGCCATTAAGGGGAAGAAAAAGAAATATCATATTTAGTTCATAAAAAGTAGAATTCTAAATTTTCCAAATTGATCTGTGGAATACCCCATAGCTTTTGACCTGATAATTGTCCGGGAAACATTTTCTGGGACTGGTCATATTCAGTGACCAAACTGTCTCATTCAGGTATATGGAAATTGAGTCACATATTTATTTATAAGCTAATAAAACTGAAATATATTTTTTTGCATTTTATTTGTATCTTTTAGTTAATTTTATTGAAATTTACTTCACATATCAGTAAAATATATAATTTAATGCTTTTAGTATAATTATAGTCAATGCAAACACCATCACAGTTAATTTTAGAATGTTGTTTTCACTTTAAAAATAAATCTGTATAGTTTATCCTCCCTACCTCCAATAGACCTCATACTCCCACACTTTCAACTCTAAATAACTACTAATCTACTTTCTGTCTCTGGAGGTTTGCACTTTAAAAATTTCACACAAATTGAATCTTATAATGTGTTGTCTTTTGTGATGGGTTTCTGTCACTAGCTTGATACTTTTAAGGTCATCCATGTTGCAGCATGCATCAGCATTTTATTCCTTAATGTGATCAAATAATATTCCACTATATGGATACATAATATTTTATTTATTCATTCATTAGTTGAAAGACAATTAGGTTATTACTATTTTGGCTACTATGAAAAATACTGCTATAAACAGCCATGCATAGTTTTTGTGTGAATACGTTTTCATTTTTCTTGGGTATATGCATAGGTATAGAATTGTCCACCTTATGGAAATTGCATGTTTAATTTTTTTGAGAACTATCAGAATACTTTCCAAAGTGACTTCACCATTGTATATTTCCATCAGTTGTATATGAGGGTTACAATTTTTCTACATCCTCGCCAACACTTGTTATTATTTTATTTTTTGATTCTGGCTACCCTACTGGGTATGAAGTGGTATCTTCTTATGACTTTAATTTGTAGTCTTTTAGTGATTAAAAATGCTGAGCCTCTCTCATGTACTTTTGCCATTTGTATATCATCCTTGGAGAAATGACTATCCAATGGAGCTGTCTTTTTTCCTTTCATTTCTGTTAGCTTTGTTTTATATATTTTGGTATTCTGTTATTAGATGAATATTTGCACATAATTACTATATATGATAGATGGATTGACCTATTTATAAAATGTTTTCTGTCTCTAGTCATATTTTGTTTTATTTTAGACTCTACTTGCTCATGATTGCTATTTTCATAATATGTACTTTTCCATCTTTTTACTTTTAATTTGTCTGTGTGTTTGAATTTAAAGTATGTTGCTTGTGGACATCATACAGTTGAATCATTACAATTAAGAATAAACAACTAGTCTGGCAATCTTTTTATTGTATTGTTTAATCTATTCACATTTATACTATTTTCAATTATAGTTGGATTCATGTCTGCCATTTCACCTCTCATTTTTTATTTGTTTTATATATTTTTTCCTCTTTATTGCTTTCTCTTGAATTAGGTGCATATTTTCTAATGGAGCATTTTAATTTCTTTAATGATGTTTTACACAAACATATTTTTGAGTTATTTCCTTAGTGGTTGCTATAAGACTCACCGATACATTTTAACTTATCAGAAACCACTTAAGATTTATACTATATTGTCTATATACTAGATTATCTCTACTGTAAGATATAGACATATTAACTTTTTCTTCCCATTTGTAGTGTTATTGTTATGCATATTAAGTCTATAAATGTTAATAGACATTGCTATTATCGCTTTATATAATACTGTTTCACAAAGAAGCTAAAAGAAGAAAGTAAAACAAGTATATATTTATTGCTTTCAGCATTATTAAAATCAGTATCATTTCTGATTTTCTCTATCTGTCATTCTGGGTTTGTATCATGATCTGGAATAATTTCTCTGTGTCTCTCTTCTTTTTTCTTTATTCTTACTTCTTTTTGTTCTTAAGATTTCATACTGTAAGTTTGCTAATTCTTTCTTTTGCCATTCACATAAGCTCTTGAAGTCCTCTAATGAATTTTCTATTTCAGTTACTATACTTTCCACCTTCAGACTTTCCATTTGCATCTTTTTAAAACAAATTCTATCTCTGTACTGATATTCTTGACTTGATGAAATATTGATCATTGTCATCATACCAGTCTTTATTTCATATTTTCTTCTTTTTAGATTATTTAACATATTAATGATGACAATATTGAAGACGTTTTCTGTTAAGTCTGATACTTGGTAACTCTCATAGATAGCTTATGTTGCTTTACTGTTTATGTACTTTACTATTTCTTTGATGATTTATAACTTCTTGTTCGAAAGTAGAGCTTTTAAATAGTAAACTATAGCAAAGTCAGGTACTGGTTGCCCCTCCATATCCTAGAACTTGTTATTGTTATTTGATTGCTTTAGTGATTGGAAGGATCATTTTTATGGAGCCTTCTTCTTTGCAGTTTTAGCCACTGATATTGCTCTTCTGTGAATTCAGCCTTGCTTATGCCCGTAGTCGTCCTGGCTGACAAGGGTTTTGGCAGAGCTCTCTTTGAAGCTCTCCTCCCTTGACCATACTTAGCAGCTAAGCCCCATGAATTTCTGGCTACCTGCTCTGTTATTTTCAACAATGCTTTATATACCTTGACTACTAGCTCATCTTGAGTGACTTTGATGATAAGGGTACAGCAGCGTCAGGATACAAATAGCTCACAGAACTGAAAACATGACTCAGGTTTGTTTCAAGGGCACAATGGTATGGATTCTGCTGATGGGACTGGAAAAGTACCACCCTAAACCACAATGTGTCAACAGAAGTGAGGTACCACCCATGGCCCTGAGAGGGAGTGAAAGGTCTAATTAGTCTGGCAGGGTGGATGAAGGTCACACCCTGTGCACTGTTGTTTCTTGAATGGTAAGACAATTGGGTCAACTTTTGATAAAAGTTAGAATTCTGCCTCCAAAGCATCCTGCCTTTCTTGCCAAAATACTCACCAGTGTGAAGAGTCTGAGATTTTACCTTACTTGCAAGTTCCAATTAGCCTTTGTGTTAATGATCAATTGTTAAGTAAAAAAAGAACACAAAATCAATGGATTAAAACAGGATACATCATTTTCTCACAAATCCTATAGGTCATGATTTTAGGCATTGGCTTAGTTGGACCCCCTGCAGGGCTGCTATCAAGACATTAGCCAGGAAAGGGTCTTATCATTTTTTAAAAATAAATTTTATTAAAGGAGCATTGCATAACAATGTTATATAGATTCAAGATGTACATCATTGTAAATCAACTTCTGTATATAATACATGAAGTTCACCATCATCATTCCACCTCTTCCATCACCATACAGTTAGCAACCTCTACTCAATTTGTCAACCCCCACCAAACCAATTCCTGAACCCACTAATTTGATTTTATTTGCTAAAAGTCACAACATATCAGAACCTATGGGATGCAGTAAAAGCGGTACTAAGAGGGACATTCATAGCTTATACAGTTGACCTCAGGAAGCAAGAGGAATAATAAAAAACCAAAGACTTCACCTAAATAAACAGAAAAAAATAGAAAAAATGCACCCAGAAGTCAGTAGAAGGAAGGATATAGTAAAATTCAGAGCAGAGATAAATGAAATAGAGATCAAAAAGGAAGGGGTTCTTGTCTGAAGCTCCACTGGTAGAGATCTGCTCCCAAGCTGACCTCAGGTCTTACAGACTGTGACTTGGAGCCAGTTCCTTGTCATTTCCCATTTGGAGGCTATCTTTAGTTCCTTGCTACCTGGACACTCTTAACAATGCTCTTTGTTTCCCTGAGTCTAGCAAGGAGAGAGTCTCCTTATAAGACAGACATTGCAAATAGAGGACACAGCTGCATACATGTAGTCACATACATCCTAACTCTTTTGTTATTTCAATTGGTTAAGAGCAAGCACAGCTCTCACCCATACTTAAGGGGAGGTAACACTACAGGTGTTGATATAGGGAGATGGGGACCATGGGAACACTTTAGACTTTGTTTTCCAAAGTCTGCTGCATATTCCTGGATGCTGGCTGAAAACATGAGCCTCCTTGTTCAGAGACAAAGAACTTTGTTTTTCTTAGGAAGAGTGTAGTAAGATCATCAGCATTTCGGCTAAAACCTGAGTCCCACAGGACAATGTAAGGGATCGGCTGATATTTGTAGAGATAATGGGTATTTACAGGAGGGGACCTATGGGCTAGGGTGCTGGGTCTCATTAAAGGAAGATGCACGCCTTAATCTCACCCTGAAGGGAGTCACTGCCTCTACCTTCCAGATCATCCACTGTGCAAATATCTTGAAAAGGTCATCTGAGACAAGTACAGTCAACCTCAGTTAGAAGATTGTAGCAGCATGGGGAATTATTTCCAAGTGGGAAAATCTGGATTCTGAGGAACACATCCACGTATAACAGGAAAATATATCCTTCTACATAAATAACTTTAATGCATGACTGCATCTGAGAAGAGAAATTCACTATAGTATGACTCAGAAGAAGGGAAAGTTGTTTCTAACTCTGGAAATGAGACAAAACTGTGCAGGATCTGTACTAGATTTTAAAGCATGATGAATGTTTCAGTTGGCAAGGTGAGGTAGAGGAGGAAGGAAGAGTGTACCGAAACAACAGGAACAAAGGCACAGAGAGGGAAGACTGTAGATTTGCCATGCCAGTGTTGTGAGAAATAGGAAGTGATGTGGAGACAAGCTGGAGGTGTCAGATAATGTTAACTCATTGTGGGCTTTAAATTTTTATATAGGTGACATTCAGGTGTTTTAAGGGGTCAAGCTGGTGTCATTAAAGTGTTTCCATGAATGAATGTGTAAGAGTGATTTATTGAATAGTCTGCTTAAGGAATTGTGATCTGGAAGTTGGGGAATGACTCAGAGCTAGAAAAGGACTTGAAGCAGAATTTCTAATGAAAACCTATTGTGAATGGAGTAAGTCAGTAGATAAAGTTCTAATGAATTTTTTGGCATTGGAAAGAAGAGTATGGTTGAATGTAGACCTTCTTCACTGATAACATCAGTTGGATTTAGCTGCTTATTGCTCCTGTAATATACCAAAAAGAGACAGACAAGAAGTAATCAAAGTAAAGGAAAGGCTGGTGGCAAAGGATTAAAAAGAAGTTATGAGAAGATGTGGCTCTCTGGGAGAATATGATAAAGTTGTTTTGAGACAGAAAAAGAAGTTATTTGAAGAACAAGGTGATAACTTGATGTTAAGACTTCATTCAGTGGTGCAATGACAATTACAAGTCAAGAAAAGTCCAAAGCATTGGGCACAAGTTCACTATTATTTTACCAAGTTTAGATGAAGATTGGCAGGATAATTTCTTTCTGCATTTGGCTGACTTTTGCTTAAGGAAAAGAAGCGAATATTTAAATTAGGATTGCTAAAAACTGGATCACGTCCATGTCTTTAAGTTCTGAAAAACTCGATTGTATATTACAGTTCACTCAAGGATATTGAGGCCAGTTTTAAAGGTTGAAAGTTTATTATATAAGGCATAGGCCCTGATTTTTAAACTTCGAGACTACATACTTAAGTTGCTCTTATTTAAGGAGAGTTACATTGTATGTTTTTTACATAACTTTAACTTGACTGGGAAAGGTAGTAGGAAAAGAGATAAACCCTTCTACACTGTTGTAGACCACATTTGATCTACACAAAATTGCTTCTTCAAGAATATCCTCCAGGAAACATCAGAATAATTTTGTTCCTGCTGTAAAGCTTTAACTTTTGCTCCATGGGGTCAAATTTAATCATGTTTATTTCCCAAAGAATTTAAGCTCAAAGAAAAGGTAGCTGACACATGTAACAGTAGACATGTGTGTGCTTGGACTCACCTACCACGGAGGTGGTAGGGACAGACCTCAGGATGCTCCCTCTCACTGCACATTGTAGAGGTCAATGAGGTCAGTTTTATCAAATGAAGGGAGATCATTATCAAATGTCCTTTGCCTGGCCAATTCTTTCCTCTTTGACACAATGTCATTTGTTCTTCCTCTCATTCTGTAGAGTGGAAACTGAGGCTCAAGGAAGCTTAATTGGGAGTAGGCAGGCAGGCAGGCAGGGAGACGAAGAAGAAACATTTACTTATTTAATTTAGTTGTTCATCCTTCTTGTTCCCGTAATCCCGGGACGCAAACTGAAATTCTTGGGATGGATGTGGATATACCCATCAGCGGCGGCAGACTTATTTGATAGGTCACCAGACCACATTAGCCTTAGTTCTTTTTGTTGGCTCACTCTGATCAAGTCGGATGCCATGCTGTGAACTGCCCATGGAGAATCCCACAAGGCAAGGAACTGAGAGAGGCCTCCAGCCAACATCCAGCAAGGACCCAGTCTAGAGCCCTTTACTACCTGGATGAGCTTGGAGGGGGTCTCACCCCAGTGGCAACCTCACATGGCCACAGCCCTGACCAACAACTTGATCGCCCTTGGGAGGGATCTTGGAGTAAAGGATTCAGATTTCTGACCACAGAATCTGTGAGACAATAATGATGATGACTAAAGTCATTATGTTTTGAGGTGCTGTGCTACACAGTAGTATATAACAAATAGTATGAACTTGCTTTGGACAAAATATGTGCACTTAGTTCTGTGTTAATATCTCTGTGAGTTGTTTGATCTTCATTGCATTTGGCATATCTTTCTAATGCATTGCAGTTTGGTATTTACTGTTGATTTAAAGAAATCATTTTGAGGGTGTAAAGGTTTATTAATGAACGAATTTTGCGTTTGCTTTTCTGTTTTGTATTCTACTTCCTGGATGACTCTTTCCTTATAAAAGTGAAAGGACTGTTCTGACTTTGGCTTCTGCATTTCACGTTCTATAGACTCCTAGAAAATTGTAATTTCAGACTCGGGGTTATATCAGGCGAGAAACTTAAGGAACCCTACCCTGTGACTTTTGGTCAGAAACTCGAGCCAGCTTTATTTTGCTTTTCCTCCGACCGATGCCCTCCTCTCATGGTCCAAACCGTGAGTACTGAGTCCAGGAAGAGTGTGTGTGGTTGTGGCTCTGGGTCCCCCTGACTTACTGATGTGCATCCTCAGGAAAGCAGCCTCCCTCACGCCCTAATCTCTAAATACCTAAGGTATTTAGCATGAATTTAACATTAAATTTGATTGTGAAACTGATAAAAGATGCAGGCCAAACACTGCATGCAGTACCTGACAGGTGACGAGCCCGCAATCAATGCTGACTATGGAGAACACACATTTTTTTGAATACCCATTGTGCCAGATTATGAGGCACTAATAAGAGTATAATTTGGTTCTTTTTTTTTTTTTTTAAGGAAAACACTGTCTTGTGAGCAAAACAGTAACTAATAGTTGCATAACACTATTGTTTACAGACATGTCAGACTCCTGTCTGGTCTGGACACGCTCACCTGGGAGGTACTGTCCCTACCGGCTGTATCCCAGCTGCTCTAAATCTAGATGACTCATATTCCCAGTTCCTTCTGGGGCTGCCAAGTGAAAATGGTTTATCTACCCCTCACTTCTGGACCCTGTTGAGAGGATTTTCCTAACCGTAGGCTTTCCAGCTGGGTGTAGGTGAAGTCTCTGGGCACAGGAGAGAGTTTTGGTAAGGCTGGGCATCAGTGAGAACAGTGTCACGCTTGTCTCTTCTGGCTTCTCATTGGCTGGAACCAAGGCTCTGCCATGGGTAACCCGATGCCCCTGATCACCATCCCTGCCCCACACCCAGAGCCCTGAGCGGGGCCATCTGGCCACCTGTGTCCATGCTCTTCTTGCATCCCCACATGTGAGCACCATCAGAGAGGGAGCAGAATGACAGGGTTGTGGAGAAGAGGAGACCACTCCTGCTTCTGGTGAGCAGATGGGGCATGGGGACCCGGTGGCACCTTAAGCAGAATGTCGTCAATGCCCAGGTGAGCTGCTGGACAAACACCTTTCCTAAAGATCTTGTAAGAAATAAAACTGTGTAGAGCATTCCCATCAAAACTTAAAAATAAAAACAATGCTTTCCCTGATTTAGGCCACCAGCTAAAACTATTCAAAGCAAACAAACGGCAAGTCAAAACCAAAACAAGATTAAACCCCCAATTGCATCCACATCAGTGATGAGGCAGGACTGAGCATCAGAGCCAGCAAATGAGCGGGCAGCTGGTCTCCCCTGGCCAAAGCAGGGAGACCAGATGCCTGGTTCATTTGCTGCTGCTAACCTGTGATGACTTTGGTGTAGCTATGTGCATTTTATTAGTGTTTTTCCCTTATTAAATATGAAAATCATGTCAAAGGCAAATGTCAAGGGGCTATAAAATTACCCCTCTTCTCTTCTGTACATTTATCAGTTGATAAATGGAGAGACACTGCCGCCAACATAACAGGATGAATAATTCATGAGTGACTGATGCATCGTGTATGTTGTTTCAGGCACAAAACAGTAGGACATCAATAATCAAAAGAAGCTGGATTAATTGAGCAGTGTTTTACCATTGATGGTTTTACTGAAAAACTGCAGTCTCCATCTTTGTGGCCAGGATCCTCCTTGCTGTTATTTGAGTCTCTCCTTGCAGAGGAGGGAGGAGGACTTTTCCATCTGAGTCCTCTGTCTCCCTTCTTTTGGGAAGAATTCTCCTAACCTCAATATAAAGAGATTTGTGGACACATCTCTTTTCCCTCCATGGAGCTTCCCGTAATACTTAGAACAGGAATATGAAAAGAAATCTTGACTTTAAAAAGGGTTTTTGTATCAAACCTGAATTTCATTTCATGTGGCCTGTAGGTTATTGCTCCTCCTTAGTTTATGTTTGGCCGTGTTGTCTTTGAGATATCAATCAACTTCTCTGAAGAGCATGTGACACTATGACTTTTCAGCCCAGTCATCCTACAAGGTCCTTGAAAATGTAGTCGAGAAGAGAGAGAGCAGGGTCCAAGGTCACCAACAAGTGCGAGGCTGCCTCACTGTAGAGGCAAACTCCTGAGAAGGAAAATCCAGGCCAGGGAGACACCTTCAGGAAAAATTTGCTTGGACCTGGAGGTCTCATCCCGGATCTTATTTCCCTAAAGGTCATGCTGCACTTATTTGGGAATATATACCAACAATGAGTCTGTGATTTATTTGAACCTGATTCTTGCTTCTTTAACAAGAATTCACCCTGTTGCTTCACCGTGCCTCCCGCTCCAGAGATCTGCTTCCACCCACCCCTGTCAGGCCCTGTCTGCTTTTGTGACTGTCCTGGTGGCATCCCTGTCCAGGGGCTGGGCTGCTGCAGGAGCCTGGGACCTGGGCCAGACAGCCAGGGGCCCCAGATGGAGAGGATCTCTACCCTCATTAAGAAAGTTCATTTCCCTTATTTCATTTCTGAATCACTTTTCACTCTCACAGTCTGAAGCCACACTAGTTTTGTTTTGTTGTTTCCTTCTTAAACTTGCAGAGTTGTGAATGAATTCAAAACAGAGGGAGAGCACTTCACTCACACACTTAAGATTACAGAAGAGCCTCTGGTGGGATGGAGGTGATCCTGTCCGACAGCTTGGGACCAGAAAGCTAGCATGACAATACAGCCTTCCTCTTCTGCTGCGAAGAAGTTGCTGCCCTGTGGTGTGGAATCCTCTGTACCTGTTAATGGCTCACATCAGGATCTACTCCTGCTCAACATTACAGGGAGTAACAGGTCTTGCACGATCTAACGTAAACATGCTGAGACACTTGAGGATCTTCTGCTTAGCTATGCAATAACGAGAACACCCATGACTGGCTTTAGTTATGCATATTTTACCAATCATTTTTCTTTTTTTTTAGAAGGGAAGGAGGCATGAAAGAAGGCAAGCAGGCAGGTAGGAAGGAAGAGAGAAGGAAGAAGCATTTTTAATTTATTTAGTTGTTCCCCTACCTCAGGTTGCAAATCCAGGTCCTTGGGCTTTATGTGGACTACGCTGGAGTCACAGACTTAACCACCTAGCCACTAGGATACACTGATACTGCAACTATTGGTGTTAGTTAGACATGAGTTCATGCTGGTTCCAGGTACATCCTGTGGTGCTTCAGAAAAAGTTCCCCTTGCCAGCCAGGCACAAATGTAACAAGTGAGCTTGGATGGGAAGAGGGACAGGTGAAGGAAGAGAAATCGTTCCAATAAACATGAGCTTAATTTATAAGGCCAATTGAGCCATATGTTTGCAGCAACAATGGAGGTGAAGTGAATGTCTGCGGAGAGTTTACATGAAACCACAGGGTTTGGTTTTAAGAAATGCAATGCATTTTAAGTATCGGTTCCTAATCTCCCTTCTTTATTATTTTACGTTGCCTTCCCTTCACCTTTCTTTAGGACCCCTTTAGGGCCACCTTTCTTTCCCTTGCCTGTAGCAAAAATGTATCCTCAATCTTACTAAAGTGTAAATGATTACCAAAACTTAAAGAATCAAGCCTCTCTTGCTTCTGTGCTTTTTTCATTGAAGTAAATTATTAAACACAAGGACTGAAAATGTGTGGCTTGATACATTAGACTTTAGAGCAGAGATTGTACTGTCTGTTATTGAAGACCCTCACTTCCCCCCAAAGTCATACAGGTTAGGAGGTTATCTGCACTGTCTACATTTAAGGACAATGAAAACACTCTCCTCCTGGAACCCAGTGTGATGCAGAGGACCTGGGTGCTGTGCTCATGCTCGCTCTAGGGACTAACTTAGATTCCCTCTTTTGCCTGAGAAAAAATAAAAACAGGAAAAAATGTTCACTTGTAGATTTAAAACTTGATTGTATCATATAAACATATTTATCTGACTTCTGCAGGGCCTTTTTTGGTTAAGAACAGAGACCCTCTCAAGGGAGATCACAGAGCTTTGCAAGGAAGGAAATAGTTGTAAGATGCCTAAGGTCTGGGGCTCCCAATACCTGAGCCCAGGGGCAGCCGTAGAGAGCCTGGATCCCAGCTCAGGCACCTGATGGTGAGGTGTGGGGTCACCTCTCCTGGGTTCTCTTGTGAAGAGACACAGTCTTGCTTACCTGTGTCTGCTCAGTAGTTCCTGCTATCTCATATGTCTGCCTCCCATGGGCCTATCCAACTCTTAGCCTCATGTGCCCTTACCTCCAGCTGCAGGAGGGAATTGAGCTGCAGTTCACCAGAGACCCCAAGACACGGGTCTGGACAGCCTGCGGCTTGGGTCCCTTGGTCAGGAGTCTATTATTCATCATTTAACTATGGAAAAGGAGGGTAGCATTACCAGGGACACGACACAGACCACAGGACCAATAGGAGGGGTGCTAGGCAGACATGATTTTGGTGCTTCCACTGAGCGCAGATAAACGTGTGGCCACATTTATTCCCCTGTGAAACACGCTCTTGGTGTCTGAGTACTGGGCTCTGTGATCTACTCTATGTATTGCTTTGGCCAGTTAAGTAATTAAACATGTGGAGGGTGGAATGTGGACCTGGAGGGACAATGGGGAATTATAGCCAAGTATACTAGCTTAGTTTCTCTTGGGGAAAAGTTGAACTAGATGCAAGTCCATCTGTCCAGTGCACTCCTGAGCAAATCAAGTAGACTAGCTAAAGTTGCTTGGAAAAAGTTTAG
The DNA here is from genome assembly GCA_004363575.1 of Solenodon paradoxus. Taxonomy (NCBI): domain Eukaryota; kingdom Metazoa; phylum Chordata; class Mammalia; order Eulipotyphla; family Solenodontidae; genus Solenodon; species Solenodon paradoxus. Next base: position 281,618 of record RJWH01000373.1, read on the forward strand.
ATTGCTTGCTGGAAAAATCACACCCAGAAAGTCAGAAAATAGATAGGCACAACTAATTATTTCCTTCCTTCCTTCCTTCTTCCCTTCCTTTCTCCTCCCTCCCTCCCCTCTTTCCTTCTTTTCAGGAAGGAAGCAGGCAGGAACGCAGGCAGTCAGGAAGAGAGAGGAGGAAGGAGCATTTTTAATTAATTAATTATATTTATTTATTCATTTTGGTTGTTCCCCCCAGCCCCAGACATGAATGTGGGTCTCGGGTTTTACGTGGACTAGGCCCTAGCTGTAGACTTAATGCCTAAGACACCGGGGTGCACCAGGCCTAGTTTTTTCAAGCTATTTGAATGTAAGCAACTTTAATGGACTATTTTTTAATTTATATATAATATATGCATGTATGTATCGATGGAACACTTGGTGATGAGAGTTAGGTGAGCAATAGTTATTTTTCTTGTTACCAGTGTGTTTATTAACATTCTTCAAACAGAGCTGGACGCCTCCACACTGTCACCTGGGTAGCATATTCTCCAAGATTTATCTTAAACGTGTTTCTCAAGAGCAGTTGCCATTTTCACTGAGCAATATTCTCAGTCTTTTCTGACCTGAGTTTGGAGGAGGGGCCTCTTCTCGTGCTGAGGACTCTTGTGGGTGATCACAGTGGCTGGTGGGCTCAAGCCTCCGGTGAAATGATGCCTGAGTCCCAGCATTCTGACAGGTCATACTACTGACCATGCCACTGCTGCTCAGAGCATGGCTGGTGAGGATCCTGAGTTCGGACAGCCTAAATCAATCATCTGCTTCACGTGTGAGTTTAACTATTGAAGTTTATTCAAAAAACCAACGTCTGTGTGATGCTTTGAACCTCAATAAAGCATGTTCCGCAGAGCACATGAGTCAGTGTGGTCCAGCTTCAGGGTTCACACTTCTTTCCCGAGCACTTACCGTGTGCCATGCAGTCCTGGAAAAGGCAGTGAGTGCTGTCTCAGCGGCTCTCTTTCCCTGGACAGAGGGAGCAAACCCTTGGTCTGCCAACACGTGCAAGGAGTATTTTTGTGGACTCTGAATAGCAATTCGTGGTGGAAGAATAGATCCTGACCATTCAAATTGTTGTTCTTTGATGGCGTTTCCTTTTCTGCCTATCTAGATTATAAATGCTTGGTCGAGTCTGTTTTGAGGTTGTGCTTTGTAAGTCTTAATGAATGTCAAATAGTAATTACAAGTTGATTGTGTTTGATGACAGCAGCAAGAGGAATACTACTAATAAAAAACAATACTCATCTGTGCTGCTGACCACACCGCAGCATGTGCTGTCTGCCCAGAGGGGTCAGTCAAGCCCTCCCTGCCCCACCAGCCATTCTCCAAGTACCAGAATTCCAAAGCTTCCATCATAAAAGAAAACCAGGGTATTCAACCTCCCTCAAAGCCCTTTATTGTCTGCTTTCTCTTCCCTTTGAGTGAGTTGAAGGCATGACCTCTTTTGGACAATTCTTTTGCTCATTGGATATTTGTACTAAAAACAGATTAGAAGCCAGAGAGAAAAATCTGCCCCCCACGGAAGCTCTGTTAAAAGGACATTGACTTGTGTCTATAAAATCCCAGTCTCGCAGTATTTTGTTGTCAAGTGATCTTCATCCTAAGTGGGCCATGAAAAGCAGCGAAAAGACTACCATCTGTAGATCTCAGTGGAGAGCAAGCTCAGCCCGCGGTTCTGAAAGAAGGGCAGCTCCATGATGAGGCGTCACAGTTCTGTAACCTTCAGCAAGTCCTCCACAAGAAACTGTCGTGCTTCGTTACCAAGTCGCCAGGTCATTGTAAGGAATCAACGAGGGTTTCATCTTCTTTATGCCTCCTTCTAAACCTCTGAGAGCACTTCTCTGAAGATAAACTGTATCATCACTAAAAAAAAAAATCGGACCAGGTTGATATGCTCCTCACTGAATTGTCACTAAATGGGAGGCTTGTGCACATTTCTGGTGCTGAAGACACAAAGCCCTGTGATGGGGGGGGGCCTCCCCAACAGACAAACTGCTTACTCAAGAGCTCCCGCTGAAACCCTCAGAGAAACGTCTGTCCAGGACTGGTGTGGAGGACTCCTACGCTTATCTACTCTCAGGGCTGTGATGAGTATTAATTAATGCTTATGAAGAGTTATAATCACCTTGGATGAAAGGAGCAGTGGAGGGAAGATGACACTTCAGAGTAACACCTCTCCTTTCATCTGAGGAGCTCAAAGCACTTCACAGGTTGAATTAATTAAACCCTCATAATTGCAAGGTATAATGGTAATAACAATAACGATCATAATTAACTTCAACATTATCCTTAAGAACCTGATTTGAAATCAATTCCTGACACCATCTCTGCCCTGGTGCGGGACAGCCTATTGCTCTGGAGTTGGCACAGGGGTGCCCAGGTCTCTGTCACCCGTGGAGGGAACTTGGATGTATGGAAAGAGGGAGCTGGTTAGCCCCATGTTAGTGCGATGTTTGGAAAGGTAGGAAACACCGTGGAAGGACACAGTCTCTATGCGTCCAGTGATTGTTCCTGAAAACGTTTTGGAATCACAGGGCTTGCACAGACTGGGCGTTGTTCCAAGGGCTGTCGAAGTTTCTTTGATCCTCACAGCGATGCTAGGAGTTAGCCGCCATTATTCTCGTTATCCCCACTTCTCCAATGAGGAAACAGACAGGGTACAAGGTCGTGAGCTGGTGAGGGCAGCTGGGCGTTCATGCCATGGGCAATCTGACACAGACCTGGCCCTTGAGCCTCTACACATTCCTGCCTCTGTTAAGAGGAAACAGAGACATAATTTTTACACAAGAAAAGGGACCAGGTTCCCATGTGGTAATTTTTCCATTTTTTTAAAAACTTCTTAGAGTGGGAAAAGCATGGTTTGGAATTGGATTGCCTGGATTTGAAGCCCAGCTTCACCCTTACTGACTGTGTGACTTTTGGAAGATGCAGAACCTTTTCACGTCTTTGTCGCTTCATCTGTGCGATGGGTTGCTATGGTCCTTCCTCCGAGTTGTAGGATGAGTGCATGGCTTGACACAAAGGACTCAGAGCCAAGGCAGACATGTAGTTCATGCTCAGTACATGTCTGCTGCCATTGTTGCTCATCCTTTACCAGGCGGTTTGAAAAGCAAGCGTCTCAGTAAGGTATTTACACTAATTTTTGTAGAATCCTGTTGCAAACATAAAATTCTTCCTAGATATCAGGGGTTCATTCCATGGAAAAGATAACTTAGAAATTTTGTTGCTTCTAGCAGGGTTAGCTATGCGTCTGGGGACGGGGTCTTCTCTAGACTCATTGTCTTGCCCCCAACAGGTCAGGAGGGCTGGGAAATACCTGTTGTCACCTTCTAGCCTATGTTCACTGAAGACTGTTAGGGTAATACCCAGAGAGTCCAGTGATCTTTCCATCACCACAGTTTGTTTTATCTCCCCCTGAGGTCACTCTGGAAAACTCCCATCCAGACCACATGCCCCTGACAGCGGGACGGAGATGGATACAGGAAGTAGTGTCTCCGCTGCTCTCTCTCGGGTCCAGTAACACAGGCTAGGCTCTCCTACTTGAATGCACCCTGGGCAGGTCCAGGATAAGGTCACTCCTAAGGCCATCATGTTATATGAGTAATGTTAGATTCATTTGAATTTGGCTAAAGCTTGTTTTGAACTGCTTCACCCAGAGAGGTGGTGTCCCAAGGTCACTCACCCTCCAGTAAATTGTGCTCTGTAGTCTCCTGAAGGGGCCTCCCTGGTGGACATGGAAGTTATCCTTTAGAAACTGGAGGGTTTTAGATGGGGGATTGAGTGAGTTGGAGAAAACAGCCCCGTGTGAATCTCTGTCTTAGATGTCTAGAACATGATTTTGGGAATGATGTTTCCTACAACAGATGAGGACTTTTTTTTTTGCATTTTGAAATATTCATTTATTGAAAATCACAAGTAACATATGAATCTCTTTTGAGTATAAAATGAAACAAAGTTATACGGCATTAAACATTATGGTAATTCTTTTTTCTCCCTGATTATACTGACTTCTCCAGAAGTAGCTATTGTTATTTTTTTTTTAGCACTATGAAAAGAGAAATGATAAATAGTATTATTAAATGAGGATTTTTTTTACAGCACATCTTTAATGTTGGCCCTGTACTAGGGTTAAGTATTTAAATGAATTCATTCTTCCTTTCAGTTCTGTCCTGTCCTTAGGTTTATGATTTAATTGCTTGTTTTATTTAAAATTATGTAAGCATTTTTAAAAAAATATGATCAGGGATGAACCACTAAAGCACTGTTGTAATTGCCTCTTACTTATCACAAATTCATGTCTTTTGGGGAACGGCGGAGATACCTTATTGAGTCTCTGGTTGGGAAGACAGTCTTGTAAAAGAATACATGAAAGGCTTAGGGTAGGTCTCAGGAAAACTGGCTGATTGTCTACAAGCTCAGACAGAATGCAATATTATCAAAACTGACAAAGTTTTAGAAGCCAGTCTCAGGTTGAACCTGTTAGAGGGGTAGTCTTGTCTGCTTTCTTAGTCACTTTTCTATGACAGAGTCTGGTACCTAGATCTTGAGAATGATGGTAAACCTGAGCTGGGATTCTTTGCCCTTTCCTCTTAGCCACTTCCAGAATATTCCTTTGTGAACCAATGCTATAACTTCGTGTTCAAATGTCAGATCCCCACAGTGGACCTGTTCTGGGGTCCCTCAGCTCTCTTTTTCCAGCCAGCTTTTAAATTTTATTTGTTTAAGTGAAAGATCCAGGTAGGAATGTACGTGAGTAGTAGGCAGGCAGGCAGAGATAGCGAGGAGGCAGAAGCACTTTATTTTATTTAGTTGTTCATTTTGGCTCTTCCCCCAGTCCTGGGACACAAACCTGGGTCCCAGGGATGTATATGGAGAGCACCCATGGACCTAGCCAGGTTTTCAGAACAGCTCAGTCACAGCTTACTTTTCATCCCACATTTAATGGGGTAATCATTTTGAGTTCTTGGGCTTTTCAACTGAGCCTGAGGGGCCTCCTGTCTGAGAATTTAAATCTCCAGTGAGCTTTTCACTACAGCTTTAACGGGATGACCCAGAACCACCTGAGGCCACATCCAACAATGCAACTCCCTATGGGAGGGCCTGTCAGCTGTCCAGGCCAGGGGACAGCTTCCTGGAACCTTTTCATGTTTCTCCAAGCTAATGGTGTGGCAGAGTTCTAATTAGCACTTAACTACCTGTAGTTGGACTGTATGCTGAGCTGAGAGTACGTAAATATGCACATGTAGGGATGGATTGAAGTTATTTGACAACTGTTTTGAAGTCACTTTGTACCTGGGGATGACTGAAGCCTTTGAGCCCTGCCTACATTTCCAGAACTGTGGGCTCTTCTCTGCTGATGCATATAACAGTGATGACTCTGCAGGGGGTGACTACTAGCCCTCTGCTCTCTAGCTGTTTCTGGATCCACCTGTGAGTCTGAGTAGCAGCACTGACCACCTATGTTCTTTTTGGATGTCAGCATCTTATTCTGCAAATAGCAGGAAAGCACTTAACTCAAGTGTTTCAAAGGTAGATCCTTCAGCTTTCCACCTGACTTCAGGTCTCTACGGATGCTGTCAGCTTGCTCAGGCTGTGAACTTGCAGCCATGTCAAGGGGTAAAGTGAAGCTCCCTAAGGTTTTCAAGTACTGGAAGGAAGGACTTCCAGAGCTGCTCCTCTTTGACACACCTCTGTCAGCATCTCCTGGCCCCATTGGCTAGACATTCAAAGGAATCTCAAGGAAATACCTAGGTTTTCATGCTAAAGGCAGGAGACAAGAGAAAAAGGAGGAAGGTGGGAGTATGCAGAGGCAGATTAAAGGTTTCCTACCTGGTGTTTGCTGAACTTGGTATTGAACTTGAACCTGTGAGGGGTGATGAGCACTGTAATCTCTTGCCCCTTCTTTTCTTGCTTCTCTTCCCTCCCCATGTTCCCAATGGAGCCCAGGTGCCAAAAGGGAATGGGATGTAGACAAGGGGAGAATGGATGAGGTCCCTGCAGGCTTGGTGAGAAACTCGAGCAGACGCTTCAGAGAGGCTGCTAAGAGGTTGAAGGGTCAGTTGGTCCTTCCTCACTGTGGTGTCTGGCTCTTGTGGTCTCCCGTATTTATGAGACTTGGGACCTCCGTGCAGAGAGACGACACTCATCTCCCACAGTAGAACCCTCTCAGCTGCCCATGTGGGTATAGGTCACCCGCATAATACAAGGGAGATGCTAAGAACTGGACTATTAGTGGTGAACCTCATTTAGCATATGTAGATGTTTATTTATAATGAGGTATACCTGAAACCATAGTAATGTTCTAATGCAATGTTTTGCCAATTAAATTTATAAAATAAAAGGAAGTTTCTGGACAGATACATGTTTTTTTTAAAAGCAACAATGAAATTGAGAGGGAAGGAAGATGAGAAAAACTTTCCTTCCTTTATCAAATAGAAATATTTGTGAAGGAAATGGGTTTTAAGGTCTGTCTAGAGACTTCAGAAAAAGAACAGTGATATCAAAATACTTTGTGAAACTTATGAAAATAGGTTTCTGTAGTCACTATCAAACATTGTGATTTCAACTCCTAAGTTTCTGAGAGAATGAATTGAAAAAATAAGACTTACTTAAGAAATAAAGTAAACCTGAATTTCTAGGTTAAAATGGGAAAATAATACAAATGTCAGCAATAGTGAAATGAAAAAAATAACTCCCGATCCTTATTCACAAAGGAAAAAGTAGCACAAGTCTCCTCCCTGGTCTCTTTCTGTGGGAGCTGCTGAAATTGTAGACTTTATGGCTTCTGAATGATTTTCTTTTACCACAAAAGTTGTCAACACAAAGAATACTTTTTCCATAGAAAGATATAAAAAGTAGAGAAAAGAAGGTGATGGGAAAATTTCTTTTCAGAGTGACTTAAAATACCCCAGATATGATCATCTCCCACCACAGACTTCCACGGGGGTCAGTATTCCAGGGGAGTGGACATGGGATGGTGCCCCGCCCTTGCTGGGGTTGAGGCAGCTCTGCCAGTGACATGTCTGACTTGAAATGGGGAGAAATCACCAGATGTAGGGAACGTGCCCTTATTTATATGATCTCTATCTAGACCAAACAGGAACAAAATCATACAAAAACTAAATCTTACTCTGTCAAAAGAGGTGAAAACAATTATGATTTTGGGCCACATCTTCAACCTGGTTTCATATAAAGGAGGTTCTTTAATTCTAAAAAGTAAGATTTGCTCCTGTCCTTGGCAAAAACAAGTAGCCTGTGTCTGGAAGCCTCAGGCAACTTCTATGGCACCCCCAAGGGGGTGGGAGGAGTAGTGCTGATGTGGAAGCAACTTGCCTTTCTCCCTCTGTCCCTTCCTTTAAGCCCCTCTGCTCTGCATGTGGGGTGTCTTACACTGCCGGCAACTTGATTTCATTAGCATCAGTTTTGAACGCATGTGAGTGCTGTGCCCGGAGACTCTTCATGGTGCAGAAAGTGGCTTGCTCTTTTTCATTTTAAACTGTTTCTCTTTGTCCCTGGACTTTGTCATTGGTGTCTGGGACCCCAGGGATGCAGCAGCTCTATCCCTGGCTGCTGTCCCCACTTTCCAGGCAGCCCTGTCACCCTCAGCAACTGTCTGTGGGTAGCAGTGTTTATTGACAACTTGTGCCAAAGAGAAGTCATGGAAAAATGAGTGGCCCTTTCAGAGTCCTCTGGGCACCTGGGGACAGAGGACACAGGAAATGCCAGGGAGCATCAGGGAACCCTGCACTTTTCAGGCCTCAGAGACCACCGCTTCTCTCTATCCATGAGGGGACACGAGGCAGGTGGAGAGATGGTGTTTCTGCATTGCGTTCTCAAGAGGGTGTGAGGGTTATTGTGCAAAAGGACAATCCTTGACGCATGGCCAGCTGGTACCTGAGTCTTGGAAACCTTGTGGGAAAGGCAAATTTGAAGAAACCTGCTAAAGACACAAGGGAACAGGTGTGGTGGATTGGGGGTGCAAGAAAATTTTGAGTGTGAGGAGGAACTTTAGGAGCAGAAATGAGAAATGATCAATTGAATTATTAATTGTGTTTTTTAAAAAAAGAGGAATTTGAAAGTCTTTTCAGGAGTCTTATATGAAAGGGAGGTTTTTTCTAAGTTGATAGCTGTGAAAATTGATCTTCTTCCTTTGAGTGACCCTGAGAAGGAAAAACTCAGTTTAAAAATACAGGCAGGTGCTATGGCAAGTTTATAATATATTCCAGACAGGTTTGTTTTTTTTTTAACGTGGAGGATGAAAATCAGTTATTACTTATAGGAAGTGAGTCATCCAGAAAGCAACGCCATCCGGGTCTTTCCAGTGTTGACCATAGTTAACCATTAATAAGTTTTGGGTTAATCAAACAAATACACAAGGAACCAAATCCAGGCTGCTCGTGACCTTGTTTGACAAAAATGATTACAGAAAAAGTACAAAGTGGATTTGGCACTTTATTTTGCTTAAGGTCGGTCCTGCTAAGTAAGTGATGAAAGAGAAGGGAGACAAGGACGGATTAGCAGAGGATGACAAAATGTCTTGGACACGGAGACCTGCTCTGATCTCAACCAGTATGGTGGACGCCCAGGCTGAAGGTGTGGCCTGTCCAGAGCAGGAAAGGGTCGCCTGGCACCAGCTCGGAACCAGAGAAGTCAGGAAAAACTGGAGGAACTTCAGGGCATAAAAAAATTAAATGAGAGCTGAGCGTGAGTCCCAAAGTCAACATTTATTCAATAGGATTACTGTCTTTTTTTTTTTTCTAATGCCATTGTCATTTTATGCACCGAAGTAACAATTTCTCATCACATTGTTGTAAGGTTCAAACAAAAACATAGTGTTTGAAAGGGCTTTGCATGCTAGTTCAAAAAGGGGGTGGGGGAGAGAGAGAGAGAGAGAGAGAGAGAGAGAGAGAGAGAGAGAGAGAGAGAGAGAACACAGTTTTCAGTGACTGGGGAAAGATATCACTCTTACCATCGCTTTGAGTCCTTTATTATGGAAAAGCAGATCTCTGTTCTAAGGTCAGAAAGTTAGATTTATTAAGGGTCCTTGGAGAGAAGGCTCTTTGAATAAAAGGGACCTATATAATCATGTCATCAAATTCCTACAATTCTGCAGGATACAGGGCAAGTGTGCACAGAAAGTCTCTTCCAGTTTTCTCTGAAACCCTCCCCACCCCGCCAGGGCGACATGGGCACAATCACAGCTCTTACATTAAAGCAGAAATGGCCAGAGCACCATGCCCAGTTGGGCACTGGCAGGGCGGGTCTCTCTAGTACGGCAGCTCTGTCAGCCACATCATCGACACTGCAAGGAGTGGCTGCTCTGCGCTAGGGCACACATGCTCCCACCACGCTCATGCACCTACTTGCACTCACACACACTCATATACACACACACTCACACACTGACACGTGCACACTCCACACATATTCACAGCACACACTTTCACACTCACACGCATATACACTCACACGTACACTCATATACATGTACACATACACTCACACTTACATATGCACATTCCACACTCACCCCCCCACACACACACGATCACGCAGAATACACTCTCACACTGAACACGCATGCCCCACTTGCATGCACACCCTGCACTCATACATGCTCACACTCACACTCAGTTATAAGTGGATCTAATGTACTGATGCTCCTAGGCTTGGGAGCGTTAGGGAAGCATCCACTGCTAAAGCCTGTGGTTAGCCTTGTTTCAAGCGCCACAGTCCCAGTCTGAGTAGCTGGCAGGCCAGTCTGTTTTCTTTCTGAGTGTGCAGCGGAACCGGCTCCAGCAGAGTGGAAAACGCGACCCTCCTCCTGCGCTGTGCGCGCTCATTCATGCGGCTCGGCAGCGTCAGCCTCGTCGCTGCAGCAGGTGCCCCTGACCCCAGCCTGTGCCTGATGCCATGAACACAACCTTCAACACACTGTCAGGGGAGGAACTTTCTGGAAGTCAGCCAGATGCAAGGCGCAAGGTCGAGCAACCACCGTGCCTCCTGGAGAAGCCAGGGCAGAGGTGGAGCAGGGCCGGCAGTGCCACTGCTGAGAGCCTCCTGTGTCTACTGCTCACGCGGTGTGCCGGCCCGGCTGGCCACATGGAGAGACTTCCCGGCACAACCTGCAACTGAGGCAGAAGGAAAAGGAAAAACTCAAAGGCGAGAACAGCGCATGAGTCCCCGGGGGAGCACAGCCCCATGCCAGGTCTGCGATCCGTCCTCTGGGTCACCTGGCCACCCTCCTGCCTTCAGTGTCGCGCCTATCAGATTCATTTATTCACACTACCTTTAGGGTTCAAAGTGCAGGCACAAAATGACTTGGGTTGAAAGCAATTAGCAAAACGAGTTATTTTATATTTTTCAAAAATTTTTTTAAGAGCAGAAGGGAGAGGAGTAGTAATGCATAGAGAAGGAAGGAGGAGGGAAAAAGAGGGACACTTTTGTTTACTTGTTTGGATTGCTTCTCTGGGGTCTCCAACCCCCAGCCTCGGGCTTTACATGGTCTCAGCCCCAAGGCCTGAGCCACCAGGGTGCGCCATTTGCCACCCATATTTTAATGTTTCACTTGTGGTTTATTTATTTTTAAAAAAGTAATTTATTATTGTTATTATTATTATTATTTTCGCATTTCTATATGCACTCTAGGATATTGAATTTGCACCTCAGTCTGTGTGCATTTCACCCCACAGCCATCACCAGCGTCCCAGTGCCTGTTTACCACCATTTTGCTCCTCCTTCCTTCCCATGCTGGCCCCGCCCCGGCCCCGCCCCGCGTTTACAAGCCCATCCTGCCTCTGGAAAATTTGGTTGAGATATTTCTGTTCCTTTGTTTTGTTTCCTTCTTTTTTAAAGAAAGGTAGAGGCAGAGATTAAGATAGGTAGGCAGGAAGAGAGAGGAGGAAGAAGCACTTCATTTTTTTTTTTTTTTAAATTTAGTTGGTCATACTGGTTGCTTCCCTCGGACCCGAGACTCGAGCCCAGGGGTATGTGGTTTTCTTCTGTGAAGGCAGTTGACCCAACCGCTGCTTCACCAAGATGCACCTGTTTTGTTGCTTTATATTCCACATGTGAGTGAAGCCATCCTATACTTCCCTTTTTCTTTCTGGCTTATTTTGATTAAAGTGATCCCCTCCAGTGCCATCCAGGTTGCTGCAAAGGGCATAATTTCATCTTCTTTTTTAACAAAGGCATAGAATTCAACTGAGTACATAGACCGCAGCCTCTTTATCCAGTCCTGTGAATGGGCATTTAGGTTGTCTCCATATCTTGGCTACTGTGAATTGTGCTGTTAGGAACATAGGGGTGCAGATATTTTTTTCTGATTAGTCAAACAGGTTATTTTAAATCCACAGATCAGTTTTGCTAGTTGGCTTCAATAGCTTGCTCATTGTCACATAGTGGAAGGATGAAAAGCCACATTCTCTCCAGTCACTGATACCAACTTTGTTTTCAGATTCAGATATTCCATTGAGACACACTTATCAAATGAAATAATAAAACTAAACTCATAAATTTCCCTTTAATGATAAGCTATCTTCATTATTTTGTAAAATGTATGCTTGCATTTTTCATTTGTTGGCATTTATTTCACTTCGAATTTTTCAAATGGCCTTATGATATGTTGGTTGTTTCAGCATTTGGAATATATCCTTTTTCTTTGCATTGCAGAAATATATAGCTTTTCACTGCTATTTCTGAAAGTAAGCACTATATCCTATATTGCCTTCTATATGGTGGGGATTTAACCAGGTCGAATGAAAAAATGAATTGCTTCACAGACTTGGGAAGAGGTGGCCACAGAGGAAACCCCAGAATTTTATACCAAATTTCGATGTTAATAATATATTGCTTTATGGAAGGATTCTCAATGGGATAGTGGGTTCCAGGATAGCATTTAATGTTATTAGATTTACATGCAACTTTTCGGGAGCACTTCCCAACAGAAAGGGGGAGAATGCCCATTGGGTTATTGTGGGTGGTAATGACACCTGGGAAGTCATTGTGTTTTAGTGTCATTTATAGCAGCAGTAAACACATATTGATTAAAATATATCCACACGTGCCACCTGCTTTCCAATCTATTATTTAGACAGCCTACACAGGGGTGAGTCCTTTGCTGTTTTGTGCGGTGCCTGAAGCTCTCTCGACTTTCATTAAAAGTTAAGGGCAGGAGCGGCTGGCCAGCACACAATGCAGATTTTCCATTGCGCAAACCACTGAACAGAAATGGCAGGTGTGAAATGCCAGGTAAAATGCACACAGATACTGTGTCTTCAGCCTGAGAAGACAAGCTAAGCTTCTCACTGAAGGGTTACCATTCAATGCTGAGGACGTAGCACAAGAGAATCAAGGAAAAGGCTCAGAGGTCATAGGTTATGATGAATCAAACAAATGCCTCCGAACAGCAATGACCTCCAGGGTCCAAATGACTAGCCTGCTAGGAAAAATGCAAATTAAAGAAACCAGGAAGACTGGTTATAACTAAATTGTCAAACTGAGATACTAAAAATTTACTCTGAACTATTAATTGGTTCCGATTTTTATTTTACCTCCTGGATTCTCATGGGTGGGGAGAGTTAGACTCTTTGCAAAATGTAATACACGCTTTCAGAGCAAAAAAGGGCATTAAGAGACCACCTTCTAAGATGAGGCTTGTAGTGAGAAGACCTAATGTGGTTCCCATTGCTGACAGACCCTCAGCTCTGGAGAAGTCCTTTTATGGTCTGCCTGCCTTCTCTCCTTTCCTGTGTAGGTGACCGGCATTCCCCGTCGATGGACTCTTTTGGGTCTGTGTTTATGATTATGAATAAGCAACTTTCTGCAGAGGTCATTTGTGTTCACTAAATTGCCACACTCACCAAAGAGATGGATGGATGGCTCAAAAATGAGTGCCTGGAGCCTGGGGTGGGAGTTAGGACATGTGGGTGACACTGTCCTTATTTCTGCAATGTGCTTCAATTTCACTTTGCAATGGTGGATTTCGCATTCTAGTTTTATCTAATTTGCCTGTTTGCTGTGAAAAAAACACAATTTCATTCATACATGTATTATATATAGAGAATATTCAATTTTGTTAATAAATATTATACAAAAAAAGATACCTAGGTTTGGTCCCTTGGGCACCTGATATCATAACTATTTGCTTCCAAAGCACACCAAATCTTCACTTGTCCTCTGTCTTCCAGAGTAAAAAAATGTACACAGTAAAAGCAGTGTCTCCAAATAAGGTGTTGATTTTTATAAGTCACACAAATACACTTCCAATCAGTAATACATGATTGTTTTTCCTTGTTTCCAATAAATAGAAAACAAGTATGTAGATTGAAATACAGGCAGAAATAAAAATCCACTATTAGTATAAAAACTTTTAATCAGGTTCATTTAAATGTTTGCATTGCGGGGTGATATTATTAAAAAGCATCTCAATAGCCTATACAAACAAGCTAGAATGATTGCAATACTATGGCTTTCAGGAGGGAATTACATCTTTGTCAGCAATTTTCCATTTCCCTTGTGTGCAAGACACCAGCTGACTCAGAGCAACCCTGTTCCACCTTTTCCAACCAAGTAGAAGAACAGAGCCTCCAGCTATGAAAAAAATGAAACATCGCGTGAGAAGGAACCAATATCATTAGTGGGGAAATTGAGGCAGCATGCATTACTTTCCTGAGTCACACAGCCAAGGAGAGTTAGTCTGTCCTTCCACTGTCCACCACTCCACCATCAGACTGTCCTCATCCTTCTCCAGACTCTGGGAAATTAAGAAAGCTTCATTCTGGGACACACTGAAAATGCTCAGCCTCTCTAGTCTGATCAAGAAGGAAACACATCCCAAATGTCAGCAAAATCTATTCTAATTTTTACATGTCCCTTTTCTACCTTCACACCTGTCTCTAGGAAGACCACAAGGAAACACTGGCTTCCCGTTCTCACTAGTGCTTGTTCTATAAACACAATAACACACACTTGCTCTGGCTGGTGTCTGCGCTGTCACTCAGCCAGGTCCCTGGAGGCCCCTTGTCCATGTTCCACTGGAGACACTGGACAGCTGTACTCCAGGATTCCTGCATTTCCTTAAAGACACCAGTTCTAAACTTACTGTTCTAAATAGAGATCTGTAAAAGCGGGAATGTGGAGCGTCTCTTTCTACCACCTTTGAGCAGTAAGTCCTTTTGTGCAATCAGTTATCTGATTCTGCTCACCCAGCTTTTTCTTTAATCTACTTATCTTCTGTGCATTTACTATCCTCCAGAGACTCTAAGAGGTAAAGAATTGTTAGGGCTCTAAAAGAACATAAAAAGAGGCAACCTTGAAAAATGTTACAGAAATAAGAATTCCAAAATTTAAGTTCAATGTGATTTGTGATTTTGTACCTTCTTGAATCAATTGGTGGTGCTGGGATTGGAAACCACAAGACTTCAAATTACTAATACTTTATGGAGATGTCAGCTTTGAAATTAATTTGGCTGGTATTAAAAATGTCGATGTTAATTGTAGGCTCAGTAGGCACATAAGTTTTATTAGAACAAACTGCACTATTGTGTAATTATTATTTACTCATAATGCAATCATCCTATCAATTTGCCAGAACTTTTTCTCCTCTGCAATTTTATTTTCCTTATTACCCTCTAATATCAGTATAACAGCTGAATCATAAACAAAATAATGTGTTTGGGAGCATAAGTAACTGATGAGGGGAAATCTTAATTTGTAAATGGTGGATTTTGTGTTCTAGACTTAAACACTAGAAAGAGCAACTTAGAGACAGAAGTTTTATATTTATATGATCTTGAAATGGATATTGGAGAAAGATGCTTTTAGTCTGGACTAAAGGAGCCTGCATCATAAGTAATGCAAGTCAGGTCTTTTAAGGCTTTGTCCCTATAACAGGCAGAGCTGGGCAGGGGAAGGGCAGAAGGGGGTTAGGTTACCTGGAAGGAGGAAGCTGGTTTAGAGATCTGATTTATTTTCAACACACCAGTTTTTGAAGATAGAAAAGTTTAATAACCAAACTTGTTTGGTTTTGCTGAAAGTTTGAATTCATGTATGAGTCTCACCTGAAAGCAAGAGCAATGATGTGTAAAAGAGCAAACACAGGGGTCCAAGATTTAGTTTGAGAAGCACCCAATTTTTTGATCCCAGTGTAAATTCTGCAGCCTTATAAAATACAGTGAGATCGCTGGTTTGGAACATTTTGCAACTCCTACAATGTGATAGGCTCTTGTCTAGGTGTTCACTTGTAGGCAAATGTAAAATATACTTCTGGAAGGAGTTGTAGCCATTTACTTTTAAACAGTAGGGTGATAGTTGTTTGTGATGAGTCTAAAAGCTGTGGGGTGATTTTAGAGGAGCCTTAAGGACTGTTAGTCTTGAAGCTGGTTTTTCTAGAATTAGAAAGTGATGATTATCTAATATTAGATAATTTTTAGTAGTAGAGTTGTCATAGTAAATACTTATTATTTCTGTGATAAACAGATAAAAATTCAGAATATATGAAACTATTCATATAATTTCCTATTTACAAACCCTTCCTTTCTTTTTCAGTCTTTCCTTCCCTTTACTTCCTTCCTTCCTTTCTTCTTCCATTGGACATAAAGTCAGCTCTCACTTGTTTATGCAGAATATGTTGTCTATCCATGGTCTAAAATTATGTCTATTCTCTTGCCTCCACAGTCAGTGACAGTCTTAACTTCGATAACAGGACTTAGAGATGATAGCCAAGTTTGGGCACAAAGCATTGTTTGCTGGTTTCATGTTAGGACTGCCTCTCTGAATAAGGCTATTATAGAGAAATACGGAACATGCCATTTGTAAGATGGAAAAGGAAAAAAAAAATTAATTTAACAAGTGATCTATTATTTACACTTACTACAAAGTTAATAGAGTATTTACTTCTTCATGTATCTCAGATTTACATTTACACATATATTATATATATGTGTGCATTTAATGCAAAAGTTTATTGAGAATCTTGAGAATTCCTTCTTTTCAAATGTCATGAGGTGTAGATTGCTTAAATTGCCTAAACTATACATCATCTTAAGCAAACCTGAAAATCAAGTTGTCTCAACTTCATAGAGAATTGCATGCCAAAATTTGCATTTTAAAATTCAGTTTCTTTTGGATGAGCCAGAGATCTTTGGTTTAGAAAAGTGCATGAAAAGAGATAAGATCCTCCTTATCAGGTTGCACAATCTCTGAGTCATGTTGGAAATGTCTCCTGGTAGTGTCAGAATCAGAGAGAAGCATATTACATAAGATCTAAAAAAATCTTCTGAAAATTACTGCACCTTCCCCACTGTCATCTTAGATACAAATTTCTCACAACGGTTCAAATCTGTAGGTTTGGAATTGCAGCTAAAATAAATGGTCCATATAATAAAGTGAGATGGATGTTTCACTATGTAGATAAAAGTCCAACCTACTGTTTTTCATCTGCATTTGGCTTCAGATAGTCCTTTAATCCATGAATTTCATAATTAGAGACTGAAACAAAAAGAATTTTAAGTTTTAAAGTTTGAGTTGTGGTTTCTTTTTGAATATCTTAAAAATTCTACAACATTTCAAGAGATAGAAAGATATATATCACTAGGTTGACTGATATTTTTCAGTAGCTCTGATCTTCATGAATGTATTTAGAGTGTTTCTATGTTTCACTAAGGAAACTCTTTATATTCTAGCTATCCCTTTAAAAGATACATATGATGCATCTTCTCCTCTAATTACTTTGGTATTTTCCTTTGCTAAATTGATAAAGATAGTGAGTGGTACAGAATATGGCAAACTCTTTTGAGAAACAAGTTGGAAATAGTTGAAACAAATCTATGAGACGTGCTAACCCATGTTTTAAAATCAAGACAAACGGAGGTGGAAATTTCTTGAAATACACACACACACTTCCTTTTGATCATCAGATAATTTTTTCACTGTTAACATGTTTTGTATTCTCCCCACCCAAGAACAGGTATTGTTAGCTTGCTCCATCAAACTTCTCCTTATTTAAATCCTCTTTCTGAAATTACCTAACTCCATTGTTTTCTGGTGCAGACTACCTCACTCCAGATGCCTCCTCCCACGGAAAAGAGGGCAAAAGGTGGTAGGAGGAAGCGCTGGGATCTCTTCTTGCCCATCTTCCTGTGTCTCCAACCCCTGCTCCTGTTGCCACATCACACTGCCTGCCCTGCTGAGCTGTGTGTGCTTGTTCCTTCACTTGGCAGAGTCCTCTGGCGTTAAACCAAGCAGTCCTGATGGCATCTCCACTTCTCTTTTTCCAGAGATTCTCTTGTAAGCATCACAGACTACAGTCTTCTCAGGAATAACTATTTCCCTTGTTCAGGGTCACCCCCAAAAGTTGACTCAAATTCATTTCATCATCAAAACTCATTAAAGAATCCTTGGGTCAGGCAGCTTGGAAACTCAAAGTAGGAAAGCAACCCTGGGAAGAGAGATTTCTCCTTCATTTTGGAACCAGTTTGTGTCAGGATTGGGCTACCCTCTTTTGCATACACTGTCCCTGTAGGCATCCCAATCTTACCTGGATTTCTCAAACCTCATTTAGATCAGAGTGAGTATATGAGGGTGTTCAAAAGCGGGGGTACCTGGGAGACTTCTAGAAACATTCTGACTTCTAGAAACATTCTGAACCTAAGACGTCAACTTGACATTCCTGGAGTCCAAACTCAATCAACCTTTCATAGACCACAGGATGGAGTGGTGTGACTCACACCCCAGGCATAGCCCCCGTCATGTGGCTTGGTTGTCTAACTTCTCTGTGCCTCAGTTTCCCCATCTGATATGAGGAATTTGATTACGGTACCGTCTCCAGGGCTGTGGGAGGATGAATGAGTTAATGTATGTGAAATGTGTGAAATGAGACTTCAGGAAGGTACGGCTTTGATCTAGGCGGATTTTTCTCTATGATTTTCAAGGTGTTTGATGTTTCCTTTAACTCTGAGATTAATCAAATGCTCCAAATGACCCCCTGTTTCTCAGGAGAAAAGATACTAACCAGCCAGGAAGCAAGAATGAGGAAAAAAAAAGGACAGTCACCTCACCATAGTGCCTGCGATTACTTTTCTGTCCATGACCCAGGACACCAGACAGAGTCTTTCACTGTCTTCTCTAGTTTCTATTAAAAAAAAAACCCACTAAAATAAACAGAGCCCCACACATTATTAGATGGTCTTTTTTGTCCTTGAGAATTTCATTCAGGTGAAAAACCTGGGATGCTAAGGTCACAACCGGTAAAGTGAGACATCTCTTCTTACATGTGAGTTTAAGGTCAAGGCTCAAGAAATGGGATGCATAGAATTTATCTTTTGTGTAAACTGGGTAGTTTAAAGTATATATTTACATACTTAGAGACATACACCACACTCGATTCAATGTTAAGGATGAGACAAACAAACCAGAAGAAAGCATCATTCAAGGACACGAATGTCCAGGGAATTAGGCATTTGAGAGGAGGAAGATGCATACTTTTCTACTTTGATAACTGTCTGCAAATATATTTTTTTAAACAAAATCAAAAAGGTACTCACTAGGAAGGGCCTTATCTGATCTGTGTTATCTGGGCCATCCAAATGGCTTCTCTCTGTGCCTCAGTTTACTCTTGGGAAAGTGAAGTCCCTTCAATGTCTTTCTTGCATCTGAGTTGGAAATAGAAGTAAGATTTCCTGCATGGATCTAGGACAAATCCTACATGGTGATGATTTCCCGCATCGCTCATCCTTTTCTTCTGCTTGTGTTGATCACGTCATCCTCTGTGGATGGACAAGCCAACTGGGATAATGGAATGATGGAGCTGGCCAAGCCATTGTCTTCACATTTACCCTCAAGAGCGGCTGTTGGGTAGATCTGATGGGCGATGGGTTATCTCCGTGGTCTCTTCTTCTAACCTTTCAGATCCTTTCTCCATTAGCAACAGAAGAAAGAATTGCTCACAATTCAAATTGTATGTGTCCTTTTCCTACATACACTATGAGATGTACCCAAAACAAGCATAGAGATAGACGGTGCCTCTTGCTGGTAATTGTGTAAGATAAAGGGGATCGTAGAGAGCATTTTCTTAAACCACCTGTTTGCTTTTCTCTTGTTGGAAAACAGCCCTGTCTCAGCCCTTGTTGATGCTGAAGCTGAAAAGCAAGTTGAGGGACAAAGTTGACAGAGAATGTAAATAATTGGCCTCGATGACACTCATCCTCTTGGCTCCTAATGCTATTAGTGTTGCAGGAGGGGCTCATTAGGTCCTAGGTGTGGTTTCCTACAGGCCAGATCAGTTATCAGAGACCAAATAAGCACATGTGATATAATTAGAGACGTGTGAACAGCACAGCACCTACTCTTCCCATTTACAAGAAAAATACCCACTTTTCCTTGGCAGCCACACCTTCTAATTACTTGCAAATGTTTAAGACTCATTATCTTCAAAGTTTGGAGAAAGACAGAAGAAGAGGGGAAAAGCTCTGATAGTGGAAACTCCAGGATCAAAGGCTCTGGCTGGCCAGCCTGCTCAGCTCAGGCAACTGAATGTGTTGTCAGCCCGGTGGGCAGGATCAGGCTGGTCAGCCCGGCCACACCCCCTGGCCTCCCACTGATGCTGGGAGTAGTGTTGAGCAAGAGGCAGTGGTGGTGTGGGAGGCAGGGGTGATTCTGTGGGCCTGTAGCAGGGAAACACTGCCATCTTCCTCCCTGCGGCTGTCCCAGCCAGTTCATCTGTGCTGGCGAGCTAACCATCCTACCTTCCCATCTGGGCCCTTCTCGGGAGGACGGGTTACGGAGGGCCCTCCTCAACCCGGGCCTGCTGGGGCCTTCCTACGTGTGTGGGAATTTGCTGTGTGCTCTGCAAGGCAGTCAGGCTACCTCCTTACTTCTTGTTTAGGGCTCAGCAGATGGGAGCCAGGTCAGGGTGCTAAAAAGGAATGGAGTGCAAACAGGCGTGATGGGAAGTGGCTGCTGTGAGCCTGTGACTGTCAGAGTCACCTGTCACTAGCATTTTGGTTCCAAAGCAAGATAGTCTTTTAAGTCATTTCCAGATGCACAGTCAAATTGGCTGGCTTTGTTTTCTTCCACTTCTTCTTGCTCCTGTACCTTAGAAGATCGCACTTTTGAGAAAGGTGGCTTTTAACATTCTTAGAGTACAAAGAGCATACATTGTTCCTTTTCTTTTTCCCTGAATGCTCCCATGGGGGTATCTTTAAATCTCCTTTAAGGGTTCTGGCCTTTATACAGGATGTTATGGAAGTTCCTTTGGAAACTCCATGAATTATTAGAAAGCCTCAGACCAAGGACAGACTCTCATCTGCAGTTAACTCACACACACTGTTTATTTCCTCTGCTTTTTTGCTTCACTCTCCCTCCCTTCTTCTCTCTCTTTCTCAATGACCTTCCTACCTGCCAGCCGCCCTTCTCCCTGCCCACTCCTTCCTTCCTTCCTTCCTTCCTTCCTTCTTTCCTTCCTGTGCTACCCATATCACACATCTCTTTCCACATGTAAACTATCTGAGGAAATATCTTCTTGGCCGTTCAAATAAATTCTAGTAAGTACTCTTTCACCTTTTATTCTTTAGGGAGAATAATAAAAATTAGAAAATAAGCCACATTTTTGAATTGGTTCAAGGAGAAATGTTTCCACCAAGTTCCCTCTCCTCAGGAATGTTTGTGTCCAGGATTATTACCCTGTAAGAGCTGTCATTTTGCGCTTAGCAGCCTGTCAACCATATCAAAGGTCTCACTGAAGATGCTCTAATTAACCAAACAGAACCTCGATTCCTTTGAATTTTTAGGGCTATTTTAAGCCCTTTAAAATGGACTGGATTTTTAAATTTCTTCTCTCTTAAAGTTAAAAACCATGTTTAGTATCTGTTAAGTGTTCATGTTGTGCCCTGCACTTAGCCAGTGCTGTAAACACAGCTTTATATGAGAACCATATGCTCCCCGCTCTGTCAGAGGAGTCGTCTCCTGAAGGAGACAAGGTCGCTGGTGCGTGTTCTGGCATTTGAGTACATTTCTCATTTGTATATTTATGCATATACACCTCAAACACAAATGGGCATGCACGCACACCTATATTTTTTAAGCTGCATTGCGCGTGTGCACACACACACACACACACACACACAGTCCTTCTGATCTGAAATTCTTAAGGATTTGGCATGATGGAGGAATGGAAGTGAAAGTAATTTTTAAAATGCTATGTGTTTCACTGATATGAAACAATAGACACCAACATAAAAGAAATCCCGAGGCGGCACGGTTTGTAATACAGGGTGTGTTGCTGATCATTCTATTTGCCACCCTGTGCTCACTGAGAAATTTTCACATCCTCCCTTCACTGAGTTTTTGTACTGCTGGTGGCACTTATTTGCTGAGGTCCATCTGGGTGTTTTGATCGAGTCCTTTCCAATGTTTAGAGCCCTCTTGGCTTTATACAGCCTACCTTTGAGCCTTGTTCAGGTCCCAGGGTATCTAGTGACCTGACTGCCCTTCATAACCTGGCACAGCAGGAGGCTGCTTGCCTGTTGTCACTGAACTCTGAGCTGTCTTTCCTTTGACTGGGGGGACAGGTGCCCTGGACCAGGGTCTCTCTCCACACTCCTTTCCCCCAGACTTGGCTGCAGAATGAACAGTCTCATCTTGTCTTCTTCTCACACCCGTTGTTTTGCTGGGCACTGTGGGAGTGATGGAGGGATTTTCTTGTTACTATTAGTAACTTGGAAGTTATAAATGAAATCCTGCATATATCATGTCTTAGTGGCTACAAACATCTGAAAAAATAAGAGTTGCCATTTTGTGTTTGTTATCTAGTCATTTAACAGACATTTCCTGGACCAGTAAAGTGCCCAAAGCGCTGAGCACTGAGGGAAGGAAGGCGGGCAAGGTTCTGACGTGAGAGCTGAGTCCATAGTGCTGACCACTAGGGTATAAATATGTCCACCTTCCTGGCATCTCTGACAGATCTGCCCATCTTATCAGAGGACACTGAGATCGAGGGAAAGGGCTATGAGTCAAGTCAAAGGAAGTCTGTCTGATGTCAAGGTCATTTATTTTATGCCCTAGGAGACAGTTCTTCACCTCATCCTACAGCAGCATGACCCCATGGTGGCAGGACTGGGGTGCCTGGGGGATCCCTAGTGTTCATGCTATCTGAGCCTTCCTCCTGAGTGAGAGCAGGGAAGGTGAGTGGATGGTGCTCTTGTGATCAGGCGACATTATGTGATGTTCAGGTCAAAGAAGAAGGGAGCTTGGACATGGATTGACCCCGAGTTAATAAAATGGGACAGTCTCACCCAGCACACTGTCCCTTTAGCCTTTGATGTGGACAGATGCTCCTGCCAGGTCTGTGGTGAGATGTGCAGGAGTGAGGACCAACTCCAGCCACTGCCTCTGGGACCTGGGACCTGGGATCCGGGTTCTACAGTTGTCACGGTCAGATTCCACCTGCAAGCAATGAGCTTGGAGGAGAAACGGATCCTCAGATAAGGGGTCGCCTCCTGTCAATGGTTTGATTTAAACCTGATTTCTGATCCATGAAAGCCATGAGATAATAAATTCTGGGTGTTTTAAGTCTCTAGGTTTAAAGTAATTTGCAACACAGCAATATAAAATTGACAGCAGAGAAGAAACATGAAGATAGCACAAAGGTCAACAGTATCTTCTTCCCAATAAAAATCAAGAAAGCTGGAAATCTTATTTATTTTTTAATCATTTTTTTCTCTCTCTGCTATTCATTTCTTATGAAATTTGTTCACTCACTTGATTTTTTTCTATAACTCTTGGTGAAGTTCATTTTCTGTGAACTTGGCCACATTTGTTTACCTCTTGCTACACTAGAATCTGGGATGAGCCTCTTGGGTGACTCCACCACGAGAGCGATACCGGCATCCATTAAGCACGTTTCACCAGGTGGGAAACTCCAGAGTGCAGCCTCCATGGTGGCAAGCATTTCTCTCTGTCCTGTGACAAGCTCTAACTATCCCACTAAACGATTCATAGAAACCCTTTTCTCCACCTAAGCCCCCTGCTACTGTGTTGCAGATCTATTTGTTCTGGGTTCATAGACTCATTCCTGCTTGAAGCAACAGAGTTGCGCCTCCCCAGACTTCTCAGCCACATGCTCGAATAGCTTTTGCAAAGAAATCTTCCAGAGTACACTGTGGTGAATTAAAATCAGAAACATCTTCATGTGTGGTAATAACTGATTACCGTTCATCTTCAGTCAAAGATTCATTTCTTTTGGTGAGCATTTCCAGTTTGCGAAATCAAAAAGAACTGGAAACATGCTGAAATATACCTTAAATCTGGAAAGCTAGATAGAGTCACTGAGCAACGGTTAAATGGATTTGGGAGGTTTCACATTTTGGTAAAAAGAGATTATTCAAGCAGCTCGTTTATTTTTGCCGGGTGTGTGATATTTTAATGCAAAGTCCTAGGAGTCCTGCTCTCTGGTGGAAACTGCCCTTGCTCCTCTAAAGCATAGGCATTGGCACAGAGCTGGCTTGATGACATGGGGTCTGTATTTCCTTCTACATTGTATTGACTTCTGTTTTGTGCCCAAAACGGACTCCACATGGTGTCTGTCCTGACACACGGTCACAGAGGCACAGACCTCTGCTGTTCCCAGGGATTTAACTGCATCCCGCATGGGCTCAGTCTTCTGTCAGTTCTGGTAAACTGCTCTCATTCTCCAAAGACTCAAATATTTTCTTTTGTCGGGACACATCATAAGATGATAATCTCAACACGAATGTCAAAGAAGGGAGTTGAAAAAGCACAAATACACTGAGATCAATTCTGGACACTTGGGCAAAAACCAAAGAAAAGTCTCAATTATATAACTTTGATAATTTCCCCATTTAAATGTGCTTTGTCCAAACACAGAACTCTGTGCACACCCATAAACAGTAAATTCTCACAAACCATGACTTGCTAGTTTACATTTTTCCCCTCAGGCAAGAACCTTGAAAGAATATGACTTTTCCATATCTCGGAAAACAGAAACTCAGTGAGATCAGGGTGCTGCCTCTGCATTGGCCGTAGAGAGAAAACCAAAACCTAAATTTGTGTCATCTTTGCTAAGGACTGAATTGTGTCCCCACAAATACGGGTGTCAGACTGCTAACCCTTACTGTGACTGTGTTTGGAATAAGTAGGTGATTAAAGATAAATGAGGTCCTCAGGGACCCTGATCCCAAAGAGTTGATGTCCTTACAAGAAGAGGAAGAGGCTCTGGGTCTCACTCTGTACCAGGTGAGGGCACTGGAGAAGGCAGCCAGGGGCAGCGGGGAAGAGCACTCCACATATGGTCCTTTATACAACAGGAATCATCCAGGTCCTCTTCTGATGTCTCTGAGACTACCGTCAAACAGACACACAGCCATTAAAGGGGACAAAAGTTTGCCTAGGCCCTGGAAGTCATGTTAGGGTATCAGCACTCAGTCTGGTAGAACTAGCGATGGGCTGACCACCCGTCATCCCCATTGGCCTGGGGGCTCAGCCATACCCCTGGGCCCTTGGGCAGGAAGACCTTGAGAAGCACTGATGTGTCCCTGAAGTATCACTTCTAATTGCCACAGGAAAGGAAGGTTGCTTTTATGTTCTGCTGCTCTAGGCCCTCAAGACACACACAGCGTTGTTCCTCCTCTTCTTCCCCAAGTCTCAGAAGAGCCCTCCTTGCCCTCCTTGTCCCTCAGGGCCTTCACCTTGAAGACCAGTTCCTACCCAGTTCTGTAGCTTGGTGACTCCAGAGAGAGACAGAGGTCTGTAGCTTTTTGTTGTTTTTATTTTTACCCATACCAGCAATAGGTTTGAAATTTCAGAGAGCCTTTCTTTGTCTTAATTAGATGGCATTATGATACTCATTATAATAGATAATAGTTGACGTTAATCAAAACAACCAACTTTCTAATTGAATTGATAAACCAATCAGTCCCCTTAGGCGTTTTATAGCATATGATGTGGTGTGAGAATAATTAGATGTATTTGTACAATATGGTGAAAATTAAAAGTTAAAAAATACATATATGTATGATTTGTAACTGTAATTGAAAGTGTTGGGATTTTTTTTTTCAATGATAATTATCATCAGTGATTCTCTGGGGAACTTGCTAGTGAAAATCACTTAGAATTTTATAAACCAAGGAGCCTAAATGAAAAGTTAAATAAATACATATCTTTTTTTTTTTTTTTAAGAAAAATATGCACATTAGCTTGTTTAGCGAGCCTGAGCCGGCTTTGCTCATCCCATCTGTGGGAAGATGGCTGTTTGAGAAAGACTTTGGCCAACAAGAAATTCGCGCTTCCCTCAAAGGCCCAGACGTTTAAACTTGACTTCTCTGTCTTGTGAGCAGAGCAGTACAGCTTGGAAAGGTGGGGACAAAGGCAAGGGGAAGAATTTGTTAACCCTGGGGAGCTGAGCCTGGTCTTCACACTGGGGTTGGGAAGAGAAGGTGAGCTCAGCTTTCTGCCAAAATACAGCTTCTGGGGAAGCAGAGCTTTTCAAAGAGAGTAGGGGGTTCTTCCCCAGGGAAGGGAAACCCTGGGGTGTCGTCTCTAGCCTGGCTTCCAGCTTCTGTAGGTCTCAAGGTATGCCTGTGGGCCTGCAGAGCACACTTGCCTACATGATCTGGCCTGGGGCCACATTTGGGAACCAGTGTTCCATGCTTTGCAAAAAACAAAACAGAAGCAGCCTGATGAGAGGTAGAACTGGGTCTTGTATATTTTCTAAGGTCAAGGGAAATTCTGGAATGATCTGGCCTTTTGGTTATTATGAGAGGCCTGGTTGCCAGAACTGCTTCTAAGTTATATACGAAGTTGATGAAAGTACAACTTTTAAGGTCTTCAAATTTCAAAGTTTTTTCTTCTGCCTTAAAAAATATGTACGAATGAGTGTTTGTGTATCTGTGCTGTCTGTGTCTATAAATAAGTAATGTGCGTATCTTTCTCAAAAACACAGATATGCATTTGTTTAACTGTTGGTTTAGGGTTCTTGGTTTATAAAATTGTAGGTGATTTTTACTAACAAGTCCCTCAGGGAATCATTGATGATAATTATCATTGAAAAAAAACTTTGTATTTGTGTGTGTTTAGGGGTGTGTTCTTGTGTGTATTTAACTATGCATGTGTGTGTACTCAGCATATGAGACAATTTCCGGTATTTTCTCCTCATGTACACTGTCTTATGTAAGACATGCTGGGATTCACGTCTACTGATCACTACCTACCGTGGTTGAAGGTGGAAGAATTATCTAAAGGAGAAGATAGTTTAAAGAGATAATCCAAATCTATTAAGGTTATCTATATATATGATTTTTATATTATATATTTTATTTTAATATATTTTAATTATTTAATATTTTATTTAATATTTTAATATCGTATTTTAGTATAAATATATTTTAATTTTAGAAAGATATATACTTATTGTATAAAACATCTCTATATGCTGAAACTAGCTGGCTTTATGATCTCTACAATATTTATCAGAACATAATGTTGGGCTGTATCCCACACACACGTTTGTTGCTTCTTTACTTAAACTAAAAAAAAATCAATTTGGAAAAAGAAAAATATAGTATATAACGGTGATGTTATAAACAGTGGTCCCCTTCAGAAACTGAGTAAATGTCTAAGACAATTTATCCCCCGTGTTTTTTTGCGATGGACAGGGATGTTGCAGGCTCTGACAGAGTTTGTCTGAGATCTTCCTACAGATGATGGGATTTCACACTTATTCTGCCTACTTTTTCACAACCAAGTGGACAGTTTATATTTGACAGATACAGGCACATCCTGGTGGTATAGTGGTTTTCCCTGTTGCCTCCAGTCAAGTGTATTCCACATACATCCCAAAGACCAGGGTTCATATCCCAGGGCTGGAGGGAACAACTAAGATGAACAACTAAATAAGAAATTAGTAAAAATACTTCCACCTCTCTTCCCGACTGGCTGTCTACTTGCCTTCATTCCTGTCTGTACCTTTCCTTAAAAAAAAAGTAACAAAACAATACAGATAATGAAATACTTCTATATTATTCAGTGACATTTTTGGTTGAAAGGGTCTCATATGAAAAATTAGTTGGTAATATTTATATGGTTTTTTTTTTTTTTTTTTTTAAGAGGAAGGAAGCAGCAGAAATGATGGAAAGGAGGCAGGCAGGCAGGAAGGGACAGAAAGTAAACATTAATTTATTTATTTAGTTGTTCATTTTGGTTATTCCCCTCAGCCCTGGGTCTTGAACTCTGGTCCTTGGGCTTTATATGGACTATGGTGGAGCTGCAGACTTAAGCCCTGAGCTACCAGGGTGCGGTGGTGATAGACTTTAAATGATGTCGGAACTGCGACTTTTACATGAAACCAGATTGAGAATTTGTGCTGTGGTCACATTATCACCTACAGCCAGAAACTCAAAACCAAGTTGTGGGGAGGTTGCTCATGACTAGAGATGGAAAAGATCTGACTCCAGGAAGGGTGCCATCAGAAGGACCATGGCGTCTCTTCACCAGGGAGGTGGCAGCCTCTGAATGGGTGTGGAAAAAGGTCAGCCCATTGGACACTGCAAGAGGCTTGGCAGACAATTCCATGCCACCAGAATACATCCAACTAGAATGTCTCACACAGACTCTGAATAAGAGCTTCAAACTGTGAAGCTCTCCAAGGCAATTATGTTCGGATTAAAAAAAAAAAATGAAATAATGGCTCGCTCTCCTTTCTCCTTTACAAGACAACAAACAGCCTTCTTGGTTCCTTATCAGGCACAGCCCTATTCATCTCAGCTCTCCATCTGCCAGCTTTAAGAAAGTTATTTACCCAACCAGAACCTCAACTGTCTTATAAGGATTATGGATACTCATAGGGCTTGGTTATGAAAATTAGATAACAGACACAAAGCAACTGGTGTATTTAAGTGCTCAGAACTATTAGTTCCTTCCTCATTCTTAGGGTTTTCAAAGACTGCACTCAGGCAGGACTCCTTTGTGTCACATGTGCGTCACACTGTGGTAGTAGCCTTGGGTGAGATGCTTCACATTTTGTTTCTAACTTGGGGAGGTGCTGGGCTACTATGAATGTATACGAAAGATAGCCCCACTCTCAAGGAGAGTTTAAAACAATAGCTTCTCTCAGCAAGCATTGCAGATGCAATATATTTCAAAAAATCAACAGGAAATTGGTATCATTACTTAGTGTTTTGTGGGCTGGGATGTTATTCCTAATTTGAAGTCATTGGAGTGGGATGTTATTCTCCAGATTGAGAGTCGCCTCCAGGGGTTATTTGTTTGGGGGAATAAGTTATTTACCACCTGTAAGTTGCCTATCTTGTTATTTTTGTGGAGAGTAAAGCTGAAGCCTTTACCTCCATTAGGTAGTGTAGTTTGGTTAATGGATGGGTAGCAGGAAAGAGTGTGAGGGGAAGCCAATGTTAATGTGAACTCCTGCCGTTTTTATTATAGTGGCACCGCAATAGTTAGGGTTGAGCAGCTGTTTCCATTATGAACTCCTATTTCAGGGGTTTATAACTGAGCTGTAAAAATTTGCCCTAGGCAAAAACTCTGCTCATCGGGTCTTAGCCTGGGAGAATATTTCCCCCCGCGTTTTTTTTTTTTTTTTTTTTTTTTTTTTTTAAAGAAGAAATCAATTGAAAAGAAATAATCTAAAACCTCAGATATCTTAAAAATTTGAATTCGTATCTTGTTCATCCCAGATGTTGGAGTTGATGGTAAATTACGTTCCTATCACACTAACAAGGAAAGTAGGTCTTGAAATTTTGTTTCACGCGTACCTTCTGAATGTCTAATGCAGACTCATGTAGCAAGACACCAAGACAGACCATAAAAATAATCATTATGTGTTAAAAATATACCACTATTTCTCTTAACAATATTAATCTGATTCTATCTGACTGTAGGAATTTGGATAACTTTTCTTCTTATTTTTTTAAAGGAAAGGTGCAGGCAGAAATGAAGGCAAGTAGGCAGGCAGGTGGGAAGACAGAAGAGAAGAAATATTTTAATTATTTTCATTTAGTTATTCATCTTGGTAGTTCCCCCGGGGCACAGGACATGAAGCTGTGTCTTTGGGTTGTATGTGGACTGCACCCACTAAAGGAAGCCTGCCAAACAGCTGCTCCACTAGGGTGCACTGAAGTTCTCTTTGAAGCCCAACTCGGCATTGCATGGGTCTGTGGACTTGGTGCAGGTGGATTTGGAAACCTGCTCTAAATCTAGTAGTATAGGAAGAAAACAAATTCCCATTTCTGTGCGTCATCCACTGCTTCCTCATTCAGCCTTTTGGTGTAACTACACACCAGAAAGAGTGTCCCTTGAGTTCAGGCATGCGCAGTGTAACGACAAGCTATGCAGATTCCCCAGGGAGTCTCCAAACAGACTTTCACCCAGGCTGCTTCTGATTTACCCCATTCTGCCACCGCCTACAGAGGTCACTGTCTAAGGAGGCTTGAGAAGACTAAAAAATTGAAGAGGCAGTTAGAAACAACGCCTACTTTTCCAGAAAATAGAAAACAAAGATCAGTTTTGAGAATAGTCGTTAAAAATTCTTTTTATCAAGTGCATATTAAAATCTCCGAGTGCTTAAGGAGTGTGGAGCAATCCTGAGAGCAATCAATGCCTTTGTTGAACTCAGAGAAAACACTGTCTAGGTCACTATATAGCCTTCATTATCATTGTCATTTTAATGTCTTAATTATCTGGAAGAGTTGTACCCTAATTTACTTAATTACTTACCTATTGAATGATTTCTAAATATTGGTAAATAATGCTTCAACGGCTATCTTTGTGTGTGTAGTTTTCCCATATTTTGGTTTAGGAAACATTTTCAATGGTGGAAATACTTAAAATACTTAAAGGGTAGGAATTTTTTGAGTTATTATTAAGCTATATTTCCATACTGTTCTCAGACATCATGCCAGAATCCACAGTCATCAATAACACATAAATATGACAATTTTCATTTTAGGCTAGAACAATAATTAGTACAAAATGTAAATAAAATTTTGCTAATTTAATTGGTATGACCTGATGTTTTGGTGTTCGGTTTACTATTATCTTTTAATTGAAGTAAAATCAAAATAGAACGTTATATTAGTTTCATGTATATAACACAATGATTCAATATTTGTATATATTACAAAATTATTATCACAATAATTCTAGTTAAAATACATCTTGTCCTTGTCATGAGAACTTTCGACATCTTTCTTTTAGCAACTTTCAAATATAATACAGTATTAGTAACCTTAGTCACCAGGCTATACATTACGTCTCTCGGATTTACCTATCTTATAACTGGAAGTTTGTCATTTTTGGACCCTTTTCATCAATTTCACCTACCCTCCCACCCTCTACCTCCTGTCACTGCATCACTGCCACCAACGTGTTCTCTGTATCTATGACTTTTTTTTTAGGTTCCACATACAAAAGAGAGCATATAGTATTGGTTATTTCACTGAGCATGAATATCCTCAAAGTCCATCAATATTGTTTCAAATGGCAAGATTTCATATTTTAATAGCTCAATAATATTCCATTATTTATACAAATAGGATTATAAATTATATATGTATATACTTAATTATACATGCATATATACATATATGTACATGTATATACATATATGTAATATATAATCCTATTTGTATAAATAATGGAATATTATTGAGCTATTGTGAGTTAATATTTTCATTTACTTCAGATAAATACCTGGAAGTCTAATTGACGTGGTAGTTCTATTTTTAATTTCCAGAAAGTTTCTACTATTTTTCATTACGGCTGCACCAATTTATACTCCCACCAATAGTGCACAGTGTTCCCTTTTCTCCATATCCTCACCAACATTAATATTTCTTGTCCTTCTAATAGCTATTCTAACAGCTGTGAGGTGATAGCTCATTGTGCCTTTGATTTTCATCTCTCCGATGATTAGTGATGTTGACCATTTTTCACGTATCTGTTGGCCATCAGTATGTATTCTCTGGAAGAAAATCTATTCAAATTCCCTGTCCATTTTATAATTTTTTTGTGTTTCATTCCTATTGCATAGTATGAGTTCTTTGTATATTTTGGCTATTAATCCACAACTCTATATGATTTGCAAATATGTTCTTCCATTCAGCAAAATGTCTTTTCATTTTGTTGATTTTTTTTGCTTCTCATAAAATTTTATCTTGATATAGTTTCACTTGTTTGTTTTTACTTCAGTTGCCTTTATTTTTTGTCAAATCCATTCTATCACCAAGATTGATGTCAAAGAGCTTATTGCCTTTGCCTTCTTTTGGGAGTTTTATGATTTTAGGTCTTACATTAAAGTCTTTAATCCATTAATCATGCATGTATGGTTAAGATGGTGATCTAGTTTTATTCTTTTGCATGTTACTGTCCAGTTTCCCAACATCATCTGTTGAAAAAATTGCTATTTCCTCATTATATATTTTTTACTTCTTTGCAGTAATTTAATAGTAATTAAATTAATTTAATTGCAGTGTTTGTGTGTGTTTGTTTGACTTCCTATGAATAAGATGTCAGACATAAAATATTATATGTTGCATGATTCCATTTATTTGAAATATCGTAAATAGGCAAATTCAAAGAGTCAGAAACTGGACTGGAGTTTTACAGGGGTTGGGGATGGAGAAAAGATAAGAATCTACTTAATGGATACAGGGATTTTTGGGGGGTGATGAAGATGTCGTGGAGCTAAAGATTGGTGGTGTTCATACAACATTGAGAATATACTGAATAGCAGTGAAATATTCACCTTAAACTGGTTAAAATTTTGTTATATGAATTTCACTTCAATAAAGCAGAAAATAAAAAAGATTTTTCTGATCAAGACGAACAATGAAAGTAAAAATTTAAAAAAGTGTTTCTTCCCTTTCTCTCTTTTTTGCCTGTTTACCTAGTCACCTTCATTCCTACCTGTACCTTTTCTTTAAAAAAAATGTCCTGGAGACACAGAGATCTGACTCTTCCATCCACTTTCAACTCACTCCCATCTCTAACTTCATATACATTATCTTGAAATGAATGAGTTCAACTCTATAGAAGAGAAAACTAGCAAATGTCAGTTATTTGCCTCTAGCAAACTGCAGTCTAAGTTCAGCTAACATAATTCCAATGAATCATTAGAAATGGTTATTTAGAAAAATAAACTCCTTTGCTTTCTGATGATAGAAGTATATCTGTCTAATGATAGAAGTAGTATATCTGTCTTATAGAGAGCACAAAAAACCAACGAGTAGAGAAAATAAAATAAAAATGGCCTGTGACCACATCACTTGAAAATAAACACTGCTGATATATTTTAAAATATTTTCTTTAAGTTGCATATCCTAGCACTGACCTTGTTCCTTTTCTTTAATCTTATCTTCATCTTCTTCTTTCTCCTCCTTTTCCTTCTTCCTCTACCCACCTTTCTCCTCCTCTTCCTCTTCCTCCTCCTCCTTCTTCATCTTCTCATCTCCTTTGTCTTCCTTTTAATCACATAATGTATCTATAACATTTTTTGCTCTCCCCCATTCATCATTTATATTATAACATTTTATATGTCATTAATATGCTTCACACGTATTTCTATGATTATAAAATAATATTTTAATGAATATACTATAGTTAATGTATCTATTGTCTTATAGCTTCCTATTTAGATAATTAAAATTTCTGATATTATATATTGGCACAAAGAAGCCAAATGTAATTTTTAAGAGAATAAGCTATTTGAGGTCAGAGTGATTTTTTTATGTTAACTTACCCATATTCAGAATTCTTGCTAACAAATGGGCTTGATTATAGTACTTCTTAAGATTTCTGTATCAAGTGAGATAAATGTACACCAAGCAATTAGCTCTGCAATATTTGCTTCACCAAACCAAACCGGACGACAACAACCTTATGGGCATATGAATTCAATTTCATTAGAACCTTAAGACTGCTACGAAGAATTGATAGTTTTGTTTATTTAGTATTTCTTTAAAAGCATGCATCAGTCTTCATTAGACTTCATTCTCGCCATTGCCATTAGGGTCATCTTCACAAAATTCCAGTGAAATCCTGTCACTTCTCTGTGCACACACACTTCAGTGGCCTTCCATCACTTGCTCAGCGGTACGTGTCCTGACTGTTGACTGCAAATGCTTTTCTGGTGTAGTGCCCTTAGATTCCTTCTGAATTTCAGTCATCCATAATTATGGACAACTCCATAGCCATATGTGGTTGTTCATGCTCCATTGGGCTCAAACACACTGTGCCTCTCTCTAAAATGTCTTCCCTTCAGTTGTATACCTGCCAAATATTTGTTGGTTTTTCAAATTTATATTCAAAATTCACGTCACGATGAAGTCATCTCTGATCACTTTCCCAGTCCCTCCATTTTACTTCTATAATGTAATTATTTCTTTTGTTTACATGTCTTTTTTCCCAATAGATTTCTTTGGCCCTTAACAAGAAGGATTGTTTATTTTTAAGTCTCTGAATTCTCTGTATTTAGAGCACAATCCCAAAATGGAAGTCACTCCAAAAACGCATTACATTGAGGATTGTGTGGAACCTGTTCTAAAAGATTGGCCAACTTTCATGTTTCTTATAATGAGAAAATTTATCAAAGAGTAAGGGAATAATGCTAGTCGCTTTGAAATAATATGCATTTTGAAATAAAGAAATGCCGTTCCTGGCACAGTGTAAGAAAGCATTTCAGTGTAATATTTTCATGTCCAAATACATGCTATTTGAAACAGTTCATGCTCCCAGCATGCACTTGATGTTAACAAGGAGACACTCTGGAAACCTTTCTAACAAGTTGAAAATGAAATCTTTCCTATAACCCAATGCGATGCTTGCTGTTTTTGATAATCTTGTGATGATAAACGTATTCAGGGCATCATTACAGTTATAGGTTTTGCCACATACACAAAAAAGGTAACCAGTGGCAGCTTCTATAGTATAATGTCACTGTTTGCTCAGTTAAGTGAATCCGTGTTGATGGTATTCTCTTTCATGTCACATCCAATTGACCAATTAAATTAAATATTTGAATTGTTTTGAAAGGAGTTTGCAGAAAGTAATTCTACTTGGACTTTTTGGTTTGTCTTCAGTGGGAAATATAAGTTAATAAATGCTGCCTTCCAAATATATTCTTCTTATGGATCTAAAAATAATAGAACTGTCTACTATTTGTAAGGACATGGAATAACAATATTCAAAGTAGTTTTCTTCTGATTTTCATCAGGGAAATGAGTATATTATTGTTCATTCATGCACCCTATGTGGGATCCAATATTTTGCAGTTTAAGCAGCAGTTTTCAACTTATCCCCCCAGATATATAAGAGAGATGACATTCAGGTCTCTGACACATGTGTGGTCTGTGACACAGATAAGCTTCCACAGTAAGTTCCCGCAAACTTACCATCTCTCCCTCTTGAGAAAGGATATTGGTATGCCTAATGCGACTGACCTTAATTAAGAGGATAATCTTGAATGTTAAACTCATTGAATAAAAAATTAATTCACTTGCAAATTTCATTTTTTAAAATTAACATTGAATTATAGATGATCAAATGGATCTTCTGTACACTGATTTTTTAAAAAAATAATGGCAAAAAATCCACCAAATATTATAACAACTAATATAAATAGTTGAGAAGATTAAAAGGCATGCTTTGCTTTTAAAAAGGAAGCATAATACTGAAGGAAATTCTAGAAATTTTCGGGTAAATTGTGATTATAGGAAAAGAGAGGTTGTAAATTTCATTGCATGTAGGAACACTCCTTCTTTATAAGGCTGTAACTTCATCTATTATGTGAGTCTACTCTAAAATTAACATTCCATTCGACTAAGAAAAGAGAATAATGGATTAAGGCCTTTTAGGGCCTAATTTTTTTAAGTCTTGATTAAATTATGTTATAAAAGAAACTATTTTACATTAGTGGTTAATGAAAAAACAGACTCAGTATGTTTCTGTTCTAACATAATCACAAATTTCTGGGATAGCCTTCAGTTTTCTATATTTGCATTCTATTCTATGTATTCTGTGTATTGAACTTACCTCACAGCTCAGATCATTCTAGCCCTGGCTCACTCTGAGTTCTGTTAACACACATTTGTCAGCTCTCTGCTCTTATCTCTATGTGAGCCTCCACTGCAGCTTAAGCACAATAGGCTCAAACCAAAGACATAACCGATATTCTTGCCCTAAAACCTGGTCTCTGTGCACTTTTGCCCTGTCCCTGGGGACTCTTTTTGTGTCAGTTTCATTCCCAAGTCCTGAATAGCTCAGTTCTTCACCACTTGTTGCTGGAGTAACGCATCAGCTTCTCCTCAGTCCAATGAGACCTCATCTCCACTTCAGTTTCTCTGAACTCCAGTCATTGTGATGGAGAGAAGTGTGAATACTATCAAACTTCCTCCAAAGCTTCCAAGTACAAAGAGAAAGTACATACACACACACACACACGCATGCACACACACACACACACACAGACAGAGAGAGACAGAGAGAACACTTCAGCAGATCTCAAGTTCTTCTAAGATAAAGACCAAAATTCCTCACCACAATATGCAAATTTTGTGTGCCCTATAACCAGCTTGCACGCAGCTTGAGGTCATTTCCCCTCCATTTTGTGTATTCAGACACAGAAATGCTCTCTGGGGCACAGCACACTCTATCACCTTCCCGTTGCTTCTCTTGTATACCTGTCCTTGATCAGTTTTTGTCTGCTTAACTCCTACTTACCCTTTAGAGCCCAACTCAAATGTTAAGTCTTCCCTGACCTTCTGAATTAGTTTCTCTGTACTGTGTCTCACACACCATTCTCAGCTTGCCTCATACAATGAACAGGTACACAAATTTGTTTAGTATCTACCTTCTACTCTAAATTGCAAGCTCTGTGAAGGTGAAGGCCTTGTATTTTTTTACTCAGCGTTTTGTTCATCAGGTCGATATTACCCAGACATAATCAACCATACATCTGGTTCCAGCAACTACTCTCTTTCCTCTGCTTATTTGATGGAGGTATATTTCATTTTAGAACGCCGTTGACTATGAACAACCTCAAGGAAATTTTATTTGGCATTGACTTTGTTCATTTTTGTTGGAGATAAGCACCTCAAACTATATTAGATGGTGAGATGGATGGAAACATAGTGTTGGCATAGAAATGCAATATTTAGAGATGACATGTTCTTTCTGCTGATGAGGCAAGAAAAAGTAGGACTCAACTCACTCCAGTGAACAGCGATAAATAATAATGGTGGCATGAACCTTTTGTCTCCTCCTCTGCAGCTGCTAATATACTTTGACAGTTAGATTTGCTCTTTTATGAGCACGCCACCAGCTGTAATCGGTCATGGAGAAATCAGGCAGCAAAATTTGCACGTGCCAATTCTCACCCTCACTTTCTACAAGACAGCACGAAGCACTTCAAGCATTTTTGAATGAGATCTTTTTCAATATCCCAATTTACAATTTCATCTTGAAATATACTACTTTTTTGTAGGCTATGAAAGTACATTTAGCTTTTATCTCAGAATAAATTGATGACAGACTATTTCTGTAGGCTGAATAATGGAACTTGTAAGGAATAAAGGTATTATAGTGTAATATCAAACAACTAAAACAGACAAAAAATGCACGAACTGTCTCAATGCTGGGGATAGGTGTGTGCGAGCCTTGCTGCTTAGGAATCTGACTCCCTTTATATTGCACACATTCTGATAAGAAATCAGCTGGGAAAATCGTATTTTAGTTATGCTGCAAACACTCATTCTGCTCACGTGTATTTTCGCTGATGTGAGGCATTGACACATGGGCAATCGCAGAGTTATTTGGAAGTTGATGATGAGAATGGACATTTCCTTGAAGGAAAAGACCATAAGGGAGGTCAAGAGCTCCCTGCGACCTCAAATGTAACTATTACCTTACTGGCTAGTTGAAATTGGAGATCAAAGACCTAATGTGCTAAATGTATTTAGCTGTGAATTGTTTCATGAAAAGGGTAAAAAGAAGCGTTTGGTGGTGTGGCATTTTGTTTTGATGAAAATGCATTTACTCACCTTAAATAAAGTTGTGCATTGCCTAATAAAACAATATTTTGCAAAAAGACTATTTGATTTTTTTATTCTTCTTTATAAGCTAAATCATCTACACAGCTTCTGTCAAATCAATGTTTAGTGCACACAAGTGCTCAGGTCATGTTTGTGTTTTTACTACATTTTGGGTTTTTATGTTTACTTTTAAGTACTTCAGATTTGGAGGGCAGGGTAAAATAGAAAAATCTTCAAACAAGTAACTTCCCCTTCATCTCTCTTTCTCCTTGTTTAGGGAGAGCATACAAATTCTGCATGTTTGGGTTACTCTTAATGCTTCTCACACAGCAAGCAATTCTCTCTGACACCAACTGGGTGTCCTATCACTCAATTCTGTTAGGACGCCATTTACCTGGAGTTAGTGTCAGATCTCACAAGTGGTTCAGGCTTCGGTCCCACAAGTCTGCTCCCACTTCTGACGCCAATCACAAGCCCCAAGTTTTCACCTATACTTCCAACACACTGTCAATGAATCAGAGTTCCCATGACCCCTTCATTGGGTTCAGTAATTTGCTAGAATTGCTCACAGAACTCAGGGAAACAGGTTTGCTGGATTATTATAAAGGACACAACAAGGGCACAGAAAGCAACCAGATGAAGAGACACAACGGGCCTGTGTGTGGGAAGGGTCGGTATTTCCATGCCCTCTCCTCACGTCATTCAGCCCCTCCAAATGTTCACCCAGAAGCTCTCTGACCCTGTTCTCTGGGGATTTCTATGGAGGTTTCATCAGGTAGCCATGATCCAACATTCACTCGCTCTCCAACCCCTCTCCACATAAGGGAAGTGACACTAACTCCAGGTAGATAATGTCTTAACAGAATTGACTTAAAAGACACCTAATCAGTGTCCAGGAGAATTACTAGATGTGTGAAAAATTCACACATCTGGTGGGAGGTGTGAAGTGTAAGAATAAACAGAAACACTCAGGAGTGGTGTTTTCTTCCTACAGAGAGGAAAAGAGAGAAGAAGGGCAAAAGTTACTTGTTCAAAGATTCCTCTCTCTCTCTTTTTCTTCTGGAGGGTGGGGGTTGAGTATGAAAACTTCAAGCTTCTAATCAGGACTTGATCTTTCTGGTCAGCAGCTCTTGTCCAGGAGCCATTCCAAGTCACCTCAAGAAAATAAGACACTCCCATCATCCAGGAAATTCCAAGGTGTGGCACTCAGTATCAGAAGCAGGGTCAAAGATCAAGTATTAGAACAAAAGATGCTCTTATCATTTATAAAATTACAGAGGTTTCAGGAGCTTTGTCAGGAACAGAGGCAGAGACCAACACAGGTATTTTTAGTTATTTTACACTCCCTTCTTGTTTCCTTCCTTTCTTCTTTTCCAAAAGTGGGAAGTTTTATTGAGAACACACTTTTAAAACACTAGTCAATAGATTGTCTGGATCAGAACCATTATACAGAGTCTTGCTAAAAATCTAGATTCTGGAGCTTCACCTAAAACTTGTTGGACCAGCATCTCTGTTGGGGCGGGGGGGTGATAACTTTGAAATCTGATTATTTAAATGTAAAAATCCCCAGATGATTCTTATGAACAAAATTACAACCATACTTGTAGAAGATTCGGGGAAAATAGAATGAAGGGTATCATAATCTTGTTGAAAAGTTCTATTCCTCTGGAATTCTTGATCTTTCAAAAAATAAATCCTTCTAAAGCCTGAGTCCTTCAAAAATAAGTACTGACTTCTGTGCAAAAAATGATTTGTCTTTCCTTTTCTCATGTTGTCTTTCTTTTTAACTCATAACCCATTTAGTTTACATTCTACTTTCTATTCTGCTGATTTTGACCTTGACCTTGACTTCAGTGGGAAGGGAGCAGTGGTTATCCCACACATCTGAAAGAAACCTATCCCTGGGTAGATAATCATTCTTTTTCTCCCTCCACCTTTGCTTCATCATCTTCAATTTTATTTTGACTCTTTGGTGTCTAAATGAATTTAGAAGTATGGTCTTGGAGCTCATCACTGTCATTCCTTATGAATAAATGCAAAGACTACAGCAAAAGTGGAATAGGGGAGCACCAACATAAAAGCTAGTACTGCCTTAGTGCAGGGTGCAGGGTGAGTTTTAATAGTGAATCAAATGTCGCAATAAACTAGAAAAGTTTCCTAAAGGAAAGAAGATGACTTTTCCCAGGCCACATTCAGTTCAGGTATTTTGTATCTTCTAGTTGAAAGAAAGGAAAGACTAAAAAAATCTTAGTGCAAAAAAAAAGAGAAGATATGATATGCATGAGCAAGCAATTGCACTCATTGTGCAGTTAGGGATGATGATTAGAAATAGCCGACTTTCAAAATGAAAGTTTAAGCAATCGCAACCCGAGAAAATGATCCAGGAGCAATGCTTCAGGTCTGGTGAAAAGAAAAGGTCAAGTATACATGGGGTAGCTGGGAGTAGGAGTGAATCAGAGGAAAAGACAGTGATGAGGAAGGAAGAGGGATCAGAGCAACCAGCTGTTTCCCTGATGCTCCCTTCTAAGGTGCCATCTATAGCTTGACAGGAGTGGGAAATGCCCCGTAGAGGCACACTGGGCTGCTGTCAAAGAAGAAGTTTTGTGATGGTCTAATAGCTTTCTAGTAGCCTACATGTATTCCAGATGCAGTAGAGGATTTATTTTTTTAAATGTAAATTCTTTGCTTTTATAAATTTACACACGAGGAGAGTCCTCTCTCATTGTGAGGACATGAGATAAAAGATTGTCCTTATTTGATGCCTAGAACTGAAAAACCAGGTAAGCAGCAAGACCTGCAGAACTGTGTCTGAGAAAAAGTTCTTCTGATAGAGGTAAGTAGGTTCTCTGGCCTGTCAGGCACGGAAAGGATCACGCTCTGGAAGGCTCAGTCTGCCTTCTTGAATGTACAGTGAGAAGTGTCCCCGAGAGCAGAACAGAGATGCTGACTAGCATAGTGATTCTCACACGCCTAGTTCAGTCTTAAAACCCCTTTAAATCCTTTCATTTCCTTTGGTGTTCTATAAATAAGAATTTAAAGGCTTGCATCGTTGGCTCTCTTTCCAGCACTTTTCCTTGTGAGTTTTGATGGTGTGCCATGGTTAGTACCTGTTTCTTTTAACTCTGTTCACACCTGGCCTTGGCCAAGAAGGACTGGGATCTCTTGTTTCAATGCCGGCAAGTTCCCCTCCAGACTGTGGGCTGCCGTAAATCACTTTACTAGGTTCTATTTCCTGAATACTTCTCTTAGGTACTGGGGGGCAGGGTGGGCTTTGGAATTCAAAACAGGCTTATTGAAAGGCCTTGGAAAATAAACTACAGAGATGACCCAGTCCTATTGCTCCTGCAGAGCAGAGGGAGGGACTCCCTGAAAAAGACTGGTAATTAGTTTCATTTGTAGGTGAAAGAAGGTCTTTGAAGACATCTGGCCTTAATTCTGATGGTGGTCACTATTGCCATTTCCAGATCCTGCTTTAAAGATCATGCACTGTCAGTTCAGAGAGGGATTTGCATCTCCTCTAAGGAGGAAGAGAGCTCTTAACGGGGCAAAAATGGTACACATCTGAGATAGAGCTTGGCAAGGCTGAGGAATGTGCTGTGTCCTAGTCCCAGAGAACTCATTCCCGAATGCTGAATTACAACCTCTTTGTTTGTGTACAATTAGGACTTTGCTCTTTGTCCTAAGAAACAGGCCACCATTCCAAATGGCAGCAACAGAACCACTGTACTTGAACCAGCCAGAGTCCTTGGCCTTGGACAGCACACCCCTGGTTTCTGTTACTGGTGGATTTCGTGTGCCCCTGCATAGACCCCACAGAATCCAGTTTCCACCCTCCCCAGGATGTCATTTGACTTGCTGCAGAACTCTGAACCTAGGCTTTGTGGGAGGATGGGGATCTTCAGGTGCCACATTGAGTCACCAACAGGTTGCCAGCATCAGGAAAATTCACCCATTATAAGGCACTTCTGGTATAAAAGGAAGCACCCTGCTTGGGTCAGATATGACTTCCAAGTCAGGTTTTGCCAGTTACCAGATGCAGGAGCATGGATACCAGCTAGTGCTCTGTTTCCTGTGGGAGAAAATGGAGATAATAGTCCTCTTTGTATATTATTATGAGGTGTCGTGACTTAGAATTTCTGTTAAAGTGCTATGAGAAAATCTATGCAAATAGAAAGCATCTTTGAATAATTTTGAATGCTATAAATCTCAATAGTGTGTTAATATTTCCTGGACAATACAGAAATGATAATTTTAGAGCCAGGAATACATACATATATAAGTACGTACATACACACGTACATACATACATACATACGTATTTAATTCTCATATTATCATTCATTTATCAGAGTATTTACTAAGTCACCAGAGCAAAATTTCTGGTAAACCTTTATCATGGGATCCATCGGATGGGAACAACAGAACATTGTTGAGTGTGTAACAATTCACACATTTTTGATCAAGATAAAAACAAATGAACAGAGTCATTAAGACAATAAAAATAAGCAAGATTACAGAAAGTGTAGCTGAATATTTTAATCTTCAGAGGAAAGACATCAGTGCTAATTAAGGAATTATGAAACTCACACAGTTTTAAAGATAATTTTATGACACCTATTTCTCGTTATAAGAATATTGCTATCAACAGTTCCTGTCACTGAATACTAATTAAAACTTTCCTCATTCTCTTCTACAAAGTAAAGCCAAAGAAGAGGAAAAAAATGTGACTGGGAGGATTTTATCTGGAATTTCAACATAGTGAAATTTGCATAAATTCTAATAAAACAAAATTAAAATCCATTAACAATTGTCTCTGGTAATTAACATACGCTTGCTGTTTTAAATGACTGTGTTTCAGACATATGGAGTGAAGGAGAATGGGGTAGTGTGGTGCCGTGGAAAAATATGAAGATTATAAACTAAGAGCAATGTTATTCTGAAAGTCCTCAATTTTAGGAAGGAAATAAAAGTTATTTAGGCTTTTAGGAAGCATTGAAAAATGCTTTCCATTTTATAATGTATAGATTCTCTCAAGAACTTAGCCAGATGTTTGTTTTACAAGATACATATGACACTCACATTTATGTACATTAATGATAATTTACTGCTCAATTCTAATTACTACCCGCTGGAGAGAACAGAAATGTTGACAAATTTTGATTATTTAAGACAAACTGCAGAAACCCATACTTTCTGATTTTAAAACTCCAGGGAGTTTAATTTTTTCATGGATTCTTAAATATTTGAAGAGAAATCATGCTATAATGCATCAAAAACTAACATTTTGAACTTATTGGTGTATTACTTTATCTTTTGGCTTATTTATTCTAGACAACATACATTCTGCTAAAATGAAAAATAGTTTTCTCTGGAAGTAAGATTAGCTAACTAGCCTTTAAAACATCTGGTCTAAGATCATTGGTTGTAATTGCCCCTGAGATGGAAGCAAAAACAGTCAAGTCAGAAAAATAGAAATTAAAGAGTCATCTTAGTATTATGATGGTGGTCGTGGTGGTGATGATGATAATGATGGTGCTGATGGTGATAGTGCTGTTGATGATGATAACACGAATAATGGTGATGATGGTGTAACAACCGGGGTGAGACACTGATGGTGATTATAAAGATGGTGATGGTGATGAATAATGATGATATTATCTACTAGATACCATACACTGTGTTAATGTGGATCATCTTATTCCCTATTTTCAATAATTTAGTTATTCCAGTATGGAAAAATAATGATAGTTGCAATTTATTGAACATCTACAGTGTGACAATTTTCTAATCACATTTCATAAGCAGAGAAACAAAGGTTCACATGCAGATCTATCTTGCTCTTATTCTTTTCTATTATATTGGAATTTGCTTTGAATTTACTTAAGTCTTTTATTTCTTTCAGCAATGGTTTGTAGATTTCATTGTACATTCCTTAGTTAATTTCACAGTGTTTTTGGGTGCTATGTAAGTAGAATCATTTTCTCTATTTCTTTTGCAGATTAGTTATTCTAAGTGTATAAAAATGCCACTTATTTTTGTGTGCTTATTCTGTATCTTGTTACTTTATAGAATTCATTCATTAATTGATGTAGTGTGTGTATGTGAAATCTTTAGGTTTTCTACATAGAAGATTATATTATCTGTAATTGGAGATAATTCTATTTCTTCCTTTCCAGCCTGGATTCTTTCCATCTATTTTCTTTTCTTTAAATCTAAATACTCTCACTAGAACTTCCAGTATGATTGAAATAAAAGTGTTCAAGCAGTCATCTTTGCCTTGTTTCTGATCTGAGAGGAAAAGATTTTAGTCTTTCACCATTGAGTATAATGTTTGTTGTGGAGTTTTTACATTATAGTTAGGCTGACCATATTTCCTTGAGAGAAAACTGAGAAGGAGCTTTTGGTTTCTCTCAACTGCTCCTTTTGAGTTGCCTTGTCAATTGTCCTGGTTTATCAAAAATGGGACAAAATATGAAAACAAACTACTGATCCATCTAAAATCATATGTATGATCAGACTAATTATAGTGTTTATTGTTGAGCAACTTCAACAAATAATTCCTGGTTTATTGTGTCATGAAAGGGTATGTGACTTGTACAATGCTTTTTTGCATCAATTGAGATGATCGTATTGCTTTTATTCTCCATTTTACTGATGATGAGTGTTACACTAACTGATTTTCATATGCTGAGTCATTGTTGCATTCTATGAATAAATCCCACTGTATTATGAAATAGGATACTTTAAGTATGATACTGAATTTGGTATTCTAGTGTTTTATGGAGAATTATTACATCAGTGTTCATAAGGAAAATTGGCTTATACAGTCTTTTTCTTTCTTTTACTTTATTTTATTAAAGGAGCATTGATTTATATACCAGAATTACTTGATAATGTTGGAAGAAAATAATCATTTCATGGATGTTTACCAGAAATTTCATGACCCACACACTGTAGAGTAAAATAAAAGAGACCTATATCATTCTCCTGAGTGATAAAGAAAAGGGTCTCTCATGAATTAACCATGGAATCTCATCATTTGGTGGATCTTGAAATTGTTGGCATTTGAATGAATTTTCTTCTCACTCATCTACATATTTCCTATCGGAGGAAAAAGGAATTAAAATAAATGTCCAAGTACTGAACCTAATTTAAGAGTGACTGTGCTTTGAGTTTCTGTGGTTGTGTTTGTAGATCTGGACTTGTCTTGCAGTGGTGGTTGGGTTTATGGCAGGTCAAGGTCTCAGGGTCCACATTGCTGCACTGTGGTCAGCTTTAAAATTTCTCTGCCTTTGGAGGTGCTTTTAGAATTGACTTAGAAGTCATAAAAGACAAAAATATGTTATTTTCAAAAAATATACCACTTGTCTTCCAGACTGGAAATAACATTAAACACAACA
The DNA here is from genome assembly GCA_004363575.1 of Solenodon paradoxus. Classification (NCBI taxonomy): domain Eukaryota; kingdom Metazoa; phylum Chordata; class Mammalia; order Eulipotyphla; family Solenodontidae; genus Solenodon; species Solenodon paradoxus. The sequence goes on from RJWH01000373.1 coordinate 326,094, forward strand.
TTTCTGTTAGTGCTGAAATACTGAACTTCCCAAAGAATCGTGTGTATACTGAGGAGTATGTCAGGCAATATTTAAGAAACAGTCATATTTTTGAAATGTAATTCAGATCTTTAAAAAGCACCTATAAAGCATTTTACTATTTAGGAAAACATGCATACACATAGTGTTGAAAAATGTACTTATATGCTCGCATTCAACGTACAATCAGAAATCTTTTAAATTTTAAATAGAAACAATAATATATGTCATTCCTATAATGAAGACCTGAGAAAACTAAAGACATAAAGAAATCATATTAATCTTAATATGTTAATTTGCACACAGATGCAAACACATACATGCACACACATGCATACATTCACATGCACACACCAGTAATAGTTTACTTTGAATCTTCAAAATGGAATGAATTTCTTAAGTTTTAGAATTCAAAGTATTTTTCTATTTGATTTTCTTTTTGTGTAAGTTTGGGTGTTAGATTTTGTATCCCAAGGGTAAAGATCATCTGTTTACATAAGACCCAGTGTAGCTTAAATGATAAACATGTCATGGAGCAGAAAAAGACGTTGAGAGTTTTTCTGCCCATGTCGTCCTGGTTTCCTGTTTCTTATGAGCTCATCAAGTATGGGGATCGCTGCTTTACTCTCAGGTACTTTGCAGTGTTGCTCCCTCATGTCTGTGGGAGCATGAATGTTGTCAGTCACAGACATTTCTGACCTTTCTCTCTGCCTCTGTTAGCATGTGGTCTGCTGGAGGGAGGAGGTGTGTTTCTGCCTCTCTGGAGCTTCGTGAGGACAAGTGAGGAGACCTGTAAAGGAGTGAGCACAGAAGACTGCGCTGAACTTCTGCCGTTCCAGATTCCTCTGTTTTCTTGTGATTCTGTTTCTCCACTTAGAGTAACTGTCTCTGCAATGAAACAAGCTTCTACTCTAAGGAAATGAACATGGATGGAAAGAGCAAATGGGTGTTTTTTTCCTCTGAAAATTCTAGCCTCCACATAGATGATGGTGATATGCGGACTGAGTGACTAGGGCACTTCTGAAGAAGCCTCTACTCACTCAGCCTTTCTAAAATCAAAAGCTGATCACCTACTATGAATACTCTGCTTTATAGATGATTTTTTTTTCATAGAAATTATGATTTAGAAGATATCAAATGTCATCTCCAGGAGAAAACTACTTTTTAATAGCACCTATGCTGTCATAGGTCATCCTTTATTCTCACATAGGAAAGGGTGGGAAACTTCTTTTTAGACCGCAGAATGCTTAGGAACTCAGGAGAAAATGTTCTGAAATAATCCAACTCTGCCTCTGCAGACAAGCACAGGAGCCCCTTTCTGCCTCCCCTCATCCTCTAAGAAAGCCTTTGGAGACCCTGCTTAGGGCAAATGCTGGTGTTCTCCTGAGAGAGGTTAGGACTCAGAGAGCTTGAATATGAGAAGGGCAGAGGCAGGAGAAAACACAGGCTCCTGGCTTCCCTGACCCTGGTTTGCCAATAAAGCTGTCTGAATGGCAACGATTTCCTTTTCCATTATTCATAAGCTTTGCTTTTTCATTTTAATTTTGCCCAACCTGGAGATTCCGATAGTCTCTGAAATGTAAATATAAAGATTCAGTTAATTTCTTTTTCCATATTTGGTAATGTTCCTGCATAGGTTCTGGGTGTGTTTGGATAATTGCCATGCCTTTTTATTTTTAGAAATCTATTTATTCTGTATCATTTATAGAACTGATCTAAAATGCTATTGCCAAATATCTATCTGAATTTTGGATGCTCAAACTCACTTCTTATTTTTTTAAAGCTTACTCTTTGAAGATGGATATTCCTTTCAAATACATTGAAAAATATGAATACTCCTTTGAGATCTTACATCTTTTTTATTGGGCTTTGATTTGTTATCCAATGCATAATTTTCCTATCTAATTTCAGTCTTAAAATTTCTGCAAGTGGTTATCATAGCAAAGTGCCATGTCAAACATTTGTAGGACTATAGGTGATATAAACCAAAATAATTAGTCTGAAATTACTTTATAATAATAAGCTAAATAAGTGTTTGTTCCAAACTTCAATCCTTCTATCGTTAAGATTGGAAACATCCAGGAAAGTCTTTGTTTTATTGTTTTTAGCACCTAAGGAAACTGAATTTATAACTGTTTTTGTTTATTAAACTGAGAACCCACTTCTTAAAATAAGATAAATTTATTTTTGCGGAATTTACATTTTCTCAATAGTAGCCAAAACCTTGATGGTATTTTGTGCTTCTTCTCAATACAGGAAGGAACCAAAATCCACCCTTAAAGATCAGTGGAATGATTAGAGAATTCAACATGCCTAGAAGTGTAAAAAATTATTTTGCAAGATATTAATCAGTAGTCACTCCCTAGAAGATACCTACCCTCCTGACTCTTCTCACCACCCCCTGCAGAGATTGGAAATTTGAGTAAGAAGCTTTCAGACAACAGAAAGCAATGCTAAACACCACAGAAGTTATTCATGGTGTTTCCTAAAGACATTACTGCATGAGAGTTTAACTATCACATGAAGGTATAGGTTTGGACACAGCATTCTCTTGTTCAGACTAGTTAATGTATCAAACATCACTCAGCAGGGCTGCTCCAGAAGGTCACTTAGATTGTGCACTGCACATCTGCAGGAGGCGCCATTGAAAGACTATCATTTTAAATACATTCATGTGAGTTCTTACATTGTCTAAAGAGTGTTTGATTTGTTATAATTCTGTCTGAATGTGTCCCCTAGGGCAAGTTTGTAAAGGACATACATCCAAAAATCAGAAAAGTAAGTGAAATGACTAGACGTTGGGAGATATGATCCCTTTTGGAAAACTTTTCACAGGTTTGCCACTGGGTGTTCATTAAGTCGTTTAGATTCCCTTACTTGGCTGCATTTATCCTTCAGGAAGCTCTGGCTAGTGGTGTTTGCTCTAGACTTCAAAAAGGATGTCTGGCAAGTGTGTCCTACATTCTACCATTCTCAGATAAAAGGGCATTAGACATAGTACTAATATCGGTAAGGTAAACAGCAGCTGGTTTGTGCTGAAATAACAGGACCCTATGCCAGTGGGTGTGTGCTATCATGTGAGACACCTCTTAGGTTCGTGGTGAATACACTGCTTCCCTGAATGGCAGGGGCGTGTGAAGTGTTATGGCCAGAAAGATTGAAGCCCAGTGCTCACCTGTCATGAGGGCCTTGGATTCCTGTGGATCCCATTTTCCTTACTCTCCCCACTCAACTCCTGGGGTCTCTGGTGGCAAAATGACTTAGTAATACTTGGAAAATGAGAGAGTGACGTGGTCTAGCAAATCAGGGCCCCTGGGTCTTTCCTGCTGATGCGCCTCCCCTGTTTATGTCCTTACTGTGTGCACAAAGGTGGGCATGCTTTCAGTGATGGTGCTGGGGAAACCGAGGCTTTCTTAGGCAGTTGAAAATGCTTTAAAAAAGCCAGTGTCTTTCATCCTTCAAGGAATGGAGATCCTTTATAGAAATGCGAAAGACAAAACACTCTTTGCTATTGCAGTTATTCTCCGAAATTTCTTATTTCCTAGGTACTGGTATTCTTACAGAGTGCACACTGTATCATCTTTGCAGAAATCTGTTACTTAAATGAATCTATCTGTATACTGATGATGTCTCCAAATGTTACTATTAGTGAGAATCTTCAGAACCTACGATGAAATTCCAGAGAGAGGCAAAGAAGCGTACAAAGAAAGACCTTTAATTTGTCTATAAAGCCTCCTAAAGTAAGGATTTAAAATTTCCTCGGGGGATATGTGTGTGTGCATGTGTTTGAGTGTGAACACAGGTTATGAGAGCATGAGCGTGCATGTGGGTGTGTGAGTGTGTGCATGGGAGAAAAGAGCATGAGTTTAACTGAGTGTGTATGGACAGGTGCAAGTGTGTGGAGGGGTGTTTGAGTACATGGGTGTGCATGTGGGTGTGTTAGGGGTCAAATGTGAGGAGTTGCTCTGCTAGTTACTCTGAGTTCCATGAAGAACTGATATGTAGCAACAGGTCTCTCCACACAGGATATCATGTTGTCAAATCTAACACAAAGGCAATGATTTAGAACATAATGACACCTCAATTTGAAGCTCCAAATGAGGGCTTTTTAAGGACTTTATGCTGTCAAAAAATATCCGGCTTCGCATTAAACTCTAACTGAAAGAAATCACCATAAATGCCACATACCTTTATTCGCTAAAATGAACACAGAATGAAACCTTTGTCACACACCCAATATTTGCCTTTTTCTTTTCAACAGGGCTATTATTTAATATTTGCTGAGCCAGATATGCACAGCGCGTGGGTTGCTCTCTGTGATAAGCCAGCACTTTTAAAAGGAATTAGGGGCACCCATGGATGTGCCCTATAGAGAAGGAATTTGGGGCCCCTGTTTGGGAGCACTGAAGCCTGCTTAAAGAAACCCCCAAACAGGTGAAATCACTTGACACAGAGCTCTCTCATTTGCTGCATCTAATCATTTCCTTCCCCTTGATGGAGTCTGTCCCCCTGACTTCCTTAGAAATGCTTTTTTTTCAGTGATTTGATTAAAATTCAGAAAATCAGCAGTTTGCATTCAATTTTTCATCACCAGGATAGGATGCCATCGAGTACATAGAATTGATTATATGTTTTTTTCTAAAGCAGCGGTTCTCCAGCCTTTTTTCAGCCGTCACACTGGGCAGGTAAAATTGATTCACCTGCCATATTCTTAATCCTTTCGGCTTCCTTAGTATCATGGATGACCCAGAAGAAGGAAAAGAAGTGGAAGGCAGAAGAAGAATTTTTACTGCTGTTCCTGATTACTTATTCAATATCACATGCAGATATATCTGCTCTTTTCTTCCGACATAAAATACAGCATCTGAACATATTTAGTCTTCTGAGTCAGAGGCAATAGAAGTGTTCATTTATTTGTGGGACATGAGTGTATGCTTGTGAGTACGTTTATGTGTGTGTGAGCATGTGTTATATATTTGTGTGCAAGTATGTGCATATGTGCCAGTGTATGTGTGTGTGAGTGAACTTGTGTTGTTTGTTTATGTGAGTTTTTGTGTGTTGAGCATTGAGTGTGCTGTACATAATTGTGTGTGTGGTACATGTATTGACGTTTATGTGCACTGCATATTGTGTATTTATGTGTGTGTGTGTGTGTGGCATGGTCTGTGCATGTACATTTATTCTACTAGGTCGGTTCATTATTACAACCCAATTGTTATCTTGGCAATTTTATTTTTGGCTAAATTATATAGCTGTTTGTTTTTTAAGGACAGGTGCATGCAGTAATGCAGTCAAGTAGGCAGACAGGTAGGAAGAGAGAGGAGGAAGAAGTTGTTTTTTATTTACTTGTTCTCATTGATTGTTTACCTCTGGACCCGGGACTTGAGCCCAGGGGTATATGGCCTGTGTCCTTCACAGGCGGTTGACCTAAGCGCTGCTCCACCAGGGCTGTAAATCTTAGTTTTTCAGGTCGATAATAGGAGGTAGAGATGGAGTTCAGACTTTGACTCTCTTACTCAAAGTCCCATGTCTATGCCACAACATGGATGGTCTTTAGGTAGATATACTAAGCAAAATAAGCCGCCACAAAACAACAAATCTGAGGGCCCTGTAGTAGTCCAACTCACAGAATAGAATGGAGAACATCCAGTTCGGGAGAGGTTGGTGGCGATGGTTGCATAATTTAGACGGACTTAAAAATGACTAAAAAGGAAATTTTTTATATCCTATGTATTTGACTATAATTCTTGAAATGAGAGAAAAAACATGTTTTCTAACTTACTAGGCTAACTTTATGTAGGCAAGTCCTATCATTTAGTTCATTTATTACAAATAGAATAATATGTGATTACTTTTTGTTTTAGTAGAGTTAATTTTAAAGATCTTTGACAATAAGTCAGTAGTTTAATTCAAAAGTAAATTAAGTGCATAGCTCACACGAGATAATCCCATAAAAAGGGGAAGGTAGTTGTTGTCATTTGATTTAAACTATATCAAGGATGTATTCATACTTGAGTATAAAATTTGTCTTGCTTCCTTATAGTTTTTCACAGTCTATAACGCACTTTCAGAAATACCTCTATATTTATATTTCTCACAAGAAATCTAACATACTGTTGTCCACATTGTACAGATTATAAAATTGAGGTGGAAAGATAAAATACCCCGTGGAGATGAGCCCTGACTCCACAGCTAGTTCCCGTCAGAACAAAGAGAGTGAGACCCAGCCACAGGGAGTGTTAACAGAAGCCATGCTGATAACTGCCTCTCCAGGGAAGCAGAGTTAAGGTATTAAAGGCTTTTAGGACAGGGTACTAGAAGGCAGAAAATGCTCCAAATGGGGGTGTGTGAGAAGCTATGTACAGGGTTGGTCCAGATTAATTTTATATTTGATGCCTCCACTTTGTTAAAACCTCCCATTTGTTGTGTTAGGAACAGCAATACCCAGGAGAGAGTTCATTCAACTTCATATTAACACCTTAGGTTAGTCACTAGCAAAATACGCTATCTTCATCCGGCAACTTCAACTTTTAGTGCTTGTAGTCTTGTCTCTTATTCTTTTATCTCCGACACACACACCTCACATACCACACAACACATCACTCAGGATCATATTTGGAGACACACACACATCACATATTCACAGAGACACATGTCACACACATTCACAGGCAGAGACACACACATTTTACACCCACACAGAATTATCCATGCGGAGATATACATCCAGACACACAACTCCAAAGTATGGCGCAAAAGCCAAGAGCCCTCAGACACAGCCAACAGAAAACAAATCCTCCTTATGGAATTTGGATGGAATGTTCCCCATTATGCGTGGTCTGCTGTCTTCTTATTAGAATGTCAGTGCTCGGTGGGTGGAGACCCTGTCACTCTGGATTAGTTCTCCTCAGGCTTAGTGAATCACTATGAGGTGGGGAGTGCTTATTAAAATTACTTGAGTGACTGATAAGACAAGTAATTGTGCTAGGAGAAATGCTAATTTTAAAATGTCTGTAAATTCCTCAACTTCACACATGGGAAGTCCAGTGACCTGGGGAGCTCTTGGGAATTAGTAATCCGATACGGCATCTTTCCCCTTTGTGTCACCTGTTACAATTTGGCCTCCTTTTGCTGTGACTGAAAATCATTACCAGCTGACAGCTCTCATCCATGGTCTGCAACCAGAGCTGAGTGTGGAATGCTGTTGACATGGGCAGGTACTCACCACATCTGAAAAGTGGCCCAAACTGTCAAGATGACTCAGATGACTCCATGGATGCCCGGAAAGTGTATCTTAATGGACATTCACTTCACTAGGTTATAGACCGAAAACCAACACTCCCCCGCCCCCGCAAAAAACACAAAAACTTTTTATCTGGGGCGAAGTCTAAAATAGTTAGTTCTGCCTTTTATAAATGTTATAGAGATGGTGTTTACTTTGATTGGATGATTTTGCAGTAGAAAAAGGTCAGTTTGAGGCGAGAGGAGGCAAGCTCGTGCCAGTGTGAGATCAACCAGATCAAACCATATGATGACTTCAAGTAGAGTTTGAAGCCACATCGCCTTTTTGGGTTACATTCATGATGTCAGCTAAAAAAGTATTTTAGTTGCCAAACAAAATCAAGTTAAAGTTGAAGTGCATGCTGCTCGACTCCTCTGCTAAATCCCAGGATCAGCCACTTGACCTATACAGAGATGCTGTGGTGTGAGAAGAAACCAGTGAGTTTGGAATGCAAAGAACTGGTCTTAAAATTAGTTCTGCTCCATCCTAGGTGTGTGAGGGGGTCAAGTCCAAGCCTCCATCTTCACTTGTACAAATGGAAGCAGCAGTATTTGCTTTAAAAGGTAACTGTCTACAGAAGGATTATAAATACTATACATAGACACGCTGTTCCTCCAGGAGTTAAATTCTTCTCCCTTTGAATACAGACTTTATTTAATGACTTACTCCCACTGAACAGAGTAAGGACAAGGGAGAAATGCAACATTACAGTGGGGAAAACACAACCATAGCCGAGTGGTCAAGATCAAAATTACCAGAATCAATAATGGTGTTATTAAATCCCCCTAGATTATGTAATAAATCAGGCACATTGCCTCAGTGGTGTCCTAACCTCCACTCAGGTAATCCTGAACAAGCAGTAAACAAAAATAAAGGTTATGTTTCTGTGTATTCTATAACCAGAAAGCACACTGCAATTGTGCTATTTTGGTGACTTTTCTGAAAATCGAAATTTATTCCAAAACAAAGAAAAGATAAAAAGGGAGTTGTGATAATTGAGATAATGCGTGTCACAGGAATTTATGGATGCACAAGATTATAAACATGTAGATAGTAGTATTACTATCAGATACCTGTATTTAGACTTAAGAAAACTTAGTGCTTCACTATTGTCTATTAATAGTAAAGCCCTGGGCTTATAAATAGATGTAGTTTCTCTTTTCTCTCACTTTAGTCTACCAAGGAAATTAGTAAATTAGGGTAAAGACGGCCAGCCTGCCCAAAGTGGTAAGGATTTTGATGAAGAATTCAGTCACTAGCTGTGTTCTCTATTTTAGGAAGTTTAGATCATGATTTGTGACTTTGTAATAATTGATAAAGTACATAAATATGCAAGTTTCATTTCTACAAACTCAGATGAAATTGGGCAGTAAATTAGAAATTCAAAATCTAGAAGATGCCTATAAAGATTAAGGTAATTTTCCGCTTTCTTTAGAATTGGCAGTACTAGCTAAAGCAAGATCAATATTAATTAAGAAACCTAGGGAGAAGAATAATAAATTACTGAAACTGGTTGGTTAGCAGAACTTGTTATGTAATTCAGAAGTTGGGATTATAGAATTAGAGTTGAAATGAATTTCAGAGCTCATCAGCTCCAACCCTCTTATTTTATGGTGAGAATAAGAATACTGAATTTGGAGAGACTGAAACCTTTTTCAAGATCTCCCACAGAATAGCAAGGACATGATTAGAACAGGGACTTAGCCATTTCCCACTGATACAGGGATTCTTTATGGGAGCCCATGAGCTTCAGGGATCTCTGAACCACTGAAATGATATGAGGAGGCTTACCTGAGTATACATATTTGAGTTTCTCTGAAGAGGGTTCATAGTAGTTTAAATCAGGTATTTAAAGGACTCAACACTCACAACGATGAGAAACACTTTTTCAGAATTCAAAAACTTGCTTATTACAGCTGTCCTTAGACCATTACTAGAGTAATCTTAGTGTTTCAACAACTTGCATCAGGTTTTAAACAGAAATCTGGTAGCTGGGGCCCAATGGGTTCCCAGAAATTACCATGCTTTTTAGGAATATAAGGCGACACAATGTTACCTGCTACATCTGTTATCCTTTTCTCTGTGAACAAAGTTGGCTTATGCTTACTAGGTAGGTGATAAGTGATGCATTGCCCACTTACTATGTGCTGATCTCTAATTAAATCCTCAGCAATCATATCAGTTTGATACTAGTATTATTTCATTCTTACAAATGAGAAAACTAAGTTGCTGGGTGATATGGTAATTTATCTGAGAGTTAAAAAGGTAGAAAATAGTAAAGCCTTATTTTTTGAAGCCAAAGTCTAAGGCCTATACTTGTAACAACACACCACATATCCTTCTCTCTGATGAATTACTTACTAAGGTGCGTTGAGCCTCTTACCTTGTAACAGTAGAAGCAATAGAATGTGGAAGAAAGGAAGTGTGCCCGTGGTAGGTTGGATTATATAAATCTCAGTAGTTCTGTCTCCACCTCCTATCTCACCTTTCACAAGCAACTTAATCACTCTAAGTCTTGGTTCTCTTATCTATAAAATGAGACTAATCATAGGGTATATCTCATAGGTCATCATCGTGGTCTGGTGATGAAATGAGATAATACACGCAAAACACTTAACATTGTATTCACTGGATAGTCTATTTTTCATAAGCCTTAACAATGATAAGTACAACTGGATATGCAAATGCTCCTTCACTTCATAATGGGCTTTTTCATCAAAAAATAAAAAAAGGAGCAAAATGTTCACATGTATAATGAAACATTAACAGGAAACAAATAAAGTCACTAAGATTTCAGCATATGTTAATATACATCAACTCCACAGATTTCTAAAATAGCAATATAAAGAGTTACCATGACAGTACTCAACTCTGTGGATAATCTAAATTTCCAATGAATCTTTCAATTGGGTGATTCCTAAGGTATATGAATTATATCCCAATAAAACTGATTTTATGATTTATACTTTTGATTTATTAAAAAAGAATTCCAGGGCTGCTACCAAGCAAACACAAAACCCATTAAATCTAACCAAGTATTTAAAGAAAGACCAATGAATTAATTTTAGAATTCAATAATGTCAAATATCAGTAATTATTGCTTGTTTGGCCCCAAATTTCTTTTAGAAGTTGTGGAACTTATTTGATGGACTTGACTGCACTCATCCAATACAGTTAAAAAATGGACTGTGATGCATGATTAAGGAATAACTTCAAGAAGGAGCCCAAGATGTCCTAATACGCAGGACACACAATCTGTTTGCATGTGGATACATGATCCATGGAGCATATTTTAGGTGAAAATGCCAAGTTATGGTGGTTCTGTTGCTATGCATTCATATCCTGACATAGTACCAGTGAACTCATCTATAAATTGCATGGAAATTCTGATTTATAAAACACCAATCCTTGGGGCTTCCCTCTTTTGCTTTCTGGTTACAGTAACACTTTGTAAAGGATCAAAGAAGCATTCATACCGCGTATCTATGTCTGTCAGTGGTTTGCATTTGTAGGAAAGTGGCATCTTGTGAAAAAGGTGTGTCCTCAGGAGGAAAGGTGTTGAAAGACATTGACATTATCCGTGTCAGTCTTTTTGTGGATCCAAACTGTTTTGAACTGACAAAAATGCCCTACAACTTTAGAGTCTTGATCACTGTATTTGATGCTGGTGATTCTAACTTCAGAAACCAAAGAATCAAAAGACGCCGTTATATGACCCAGGCAGATTCTTCCTAACGGCTCTAACCCAAATCTACTTTTCTACGGTGAGATGATGTTAAAAAGTTAAAAAGACAAAGGCTGGAGGGTTGGGGGTTTCTGGTCTAACTTCGCCATTTGATCAAATGTAGAATGTTTGATCTGGATTTGCTGTCAGAGTCTCCCCATTTGCGAAATATGAATAACGTGCAAATTCTAGGAGAAACTGAAAGACCTTAGTTTAAGATGAATCTCTATTGTGCCAGACCTTGCCATGCCTTACAAATTCAGAGTCCAGGGAAATGCTACTAAGAAGAGCATCCATTTATCCATTCAACCTTATCGATATAGCATCCGATGGAAACATCACAAGTATGTCATTTTAATTAAAATCAGCTCTATTATTGAATCACTGATTCTACATGAACTTGAGTCAAAGAGGACATTTGGAATTTGAAAAGTTCATTTTCACTGAAAGAATTTCGTAAGGTCCTTTTTGCCCAGGAAAAGTTCAAGGTACTGTTCAAAATTCTCTATATTTTTTGAACTTACATTTTCAAACAGAAGTTTCCAAATAAACCAAAGTCATCAGAGCAATGAGCCAGTGCCGTTGGGGTCAGGGCCCCTGATCTGGAGTCACGTGAGAGAGTGGTGGGAACGCCCTGCAAAAGGAAATTGCTACCTCTTTTCCAATTAGTCAATGCTTAATGGAGGAAATGGGGCTTCAGAAGTTGTTTGAATGATGGAAACAAGAGAATGCAACTTCATGGCCTGCGGGACATACCAGGCGGGCAGTGCAACTTGGGGAGGTCTTGGAGGGTGGGGGCTGGGCATGAGAAAATGTTTAATGTCTTGTTAGACACAGGGATGCACAAAGGTTTGTGATGTATTGTAGATGTGAAACAGTATGGCTTGTGTCCTTTGTCACCTGCATGGGATTCCTCTCTACACCAACTACAACTCAGTGCAAACACCCCATTGAACACAGGCCCTGAGCAGATTCTCCCTCTTCCAATTTTCCTCTCAGAGCTAATTCCACAGCAACTTTTCAGGATGCCGGAGAACTAGGCTGTATAGCGAGTGTCTCTAGAAGGAATGACAGATTATTTTTTCTTTCATTCAATCATGCAACAACTTAATGAAAAAGTAGCAAACAGTTTTGAGATGCTGTTACTGGGCCAGAGATGTGAAAGCAAATGAAACAAGTCTTGTCTGGTAACCCTGTGGGCAGTTCTGATGACAAAGCGCTTGGGGAAAGCAGGCCCAGGGAGCAGGCACCTGGGAAGGGGAGCAGGGAGTCACCCTGGAAGGATGAATGTCAAATAGCTGTACAGTAAAGAAGTCACTCAGAAGGGATGACTAGAGGAGAGCTGAACATTTCCAAAAAATTAGGGTTTGACATATACGGATCTGTCAAATAAAGAGATGTCAATGAATCCAAGAATGTTGTCCTTTTACAGTTGGAAAGCTGGAACTCAGAAGACATGACATAGACATTTGATGAACCTGAGCAGGTGCTGGGGACACTGAAGGCAGGTGAAATCACTACCCTCAGTTTTTACTAGTTTACTGGTAAACTAGAGGACGAATCACTGAGTCTTAGATATTGCTGAAGTATTAGTTCATGACTATTATTGTCTTACAGCATTTGAATTCACTTAAAAGAGAAGAGGTGGTTTAGTGGCATAGTCCACATACATTCCAGGGACCCATGCTGGCGATCTGGGGCCAGAGGAACAACCAAGATGAACAACTAAATAAAAATTAGCAAATGCTTCTCTCTCCTTTACAATTCTTTCACTTTCCTTTAAATATGGAAGCTAGTTTTCAAATATCAGTCATTGACCAGTCAGGAAACAGAGGTGCAACTAATGCCCACTTGGAAAAAAATAATTACTAGCCTTGGCTGAGTTTTATGATAATACAAATCATTAATATTGTGTATCAAATATTCAGTGCCAGGAAAGAAGTTAGAGATGTTGTGTGAGACTCCCATCGCCCATCTGCTGAGTTTCCAGGACTCCTGACAATTGCCAACCCTGGGTCGATCATGTCCCCATCCTTCTAATCTCTCTCAGATAGAAGAGACCCTTAGAACTCTTGAGAGAAATAGTTTTTAGACAATCCATGAAAAGCATATGATATTAAAAGTTAATAATTAAAAAGGCAATACTCATTGAAGAGGGTCATGTGAGAGTGAAGGCAATGATTTATTTATGGGGAGAGTGCACATGTGCCCACACCTACAGACAACTAATCATCTAAGGAGAGTATTGGCTCATCCCAGTTCCTCACCTTTCCTACCCTACCACCCCAAGTCTACTACTCTGTAAGTCCCCCAAATCTTCTAAAATTCCTTCATCAAAAATATTATCAACTGAACACTTCGGATTTCAGCTAGCTTTTGATCTCCCAGATTAAATAATTTATACTTAGGGGTGAATGACAACTAAGAAAGTTCTGCCAATGGATATTTGTTACTTCAAAGCTGAGTTTATAACCAGATCAAATGTCTAACTGGTAGAATACACTTTTTTTTTTTTTTTTTTATTGTCGGAAGCTTTTGTAGGGTGCTTCTTATGCTTCTTTTTCTCTTATACTATTTTCTTTTGATTACCTTTTACAAAGAGTATAAAACCATTGTCCCATCATTTAACTTCAACTGCTTTTAATTACTTGACTCTTCGTCCAGTCTGCTCACAGCCATAGGCACAGCCTGATGTCACTGACTCATAATGCGATTAGAGTTATGCTCCAGAATTCTGTGAGGCGATGCTTACAGCAGAGGGTGAAGAGACAGTCTTGCTGGTGCATGTTGGATGGCAGACACTGGCTAAATACCTGACCTGCATTTTAAATGTAGGTCTTTGCAATGGCATGCAGTCCTTGCAATGGCAGAGTGAGTAGATAGAATCGTCATGGAGGAAACAGAGGTCTGTGAGGTCAAGTGACTCACCTGCGGTCACTCAGCCAGTGAGGTGTGCAGTCCAGCAGGTGAGTGAAGGTGCTTGTGGTGTCGATGTCATTAAAGAGCCGTGAGTGTGGTGCTGGGCACTACTATTCAACTTAGACAAAACAGAACAGAACTATTATTTTTGGTTTGCTTTGCTGTATGATTTTCAGGCTATTGAATTCATGCTTCAGTCTGTGTGCTTTTCACACCACACCCGCCACCACCACGGAGTAAATCCTCCTCTCCCTTGTCCCCTCCCAACTCCCCAGTAACCACTGTCTCAGGTACTGTGAATTTTGTTGCATTTTCTTTGCTCAGTCATTTTGTATGAAAACTCTTGTGCCCCTCTTTTTCTTTCTGGCTCACCTCACTGAATATGAGCCCCTCCAGTTCTATCCAGGCTCTTGCAAAAGGGAGCATTTAAAAAATAAAATTTAAACAGCTGCATAGAATTCTCTTGACTGCAGAGACCACAGCATCCCTATGCAGGCCTCTGTGGGCGGGTGGACATTAGGTTAGACCCTGTCTTGGCTGTACTGACCATAATTCAAATTTCAAATATTCTCAGGGAAAAAAATGATACCTTTTGTGTCTTAACTTGCAATGATTATTACTGAAGCTAAATCTTTTCCTCATCTATTTATAAATCCTACCTCTTTTTTTTTACTATGTAAGTTGTAGGTTTCCAAACATTTTAAGTAAGAAATAAAATTCCTTTAAGGATTGGTGTGGTTTGTACAAAGTGACCACAAGACAAGAACAACGCGTGTGACATTGTGTCCACGGACAGAAATGAAGGCTTCACTTGAGACATCCTGGGCCTTAATCTGACATGTTCATGGTGGGGGCGATAGCCACACACATAGCATGGAGTGGGGGTGGGGATTAGGTGGGGGTGGTGGGGAGAGAATTATAGTGTCCACAATGAATTCCGAGTTCATCTTGGTTCCTCTACCTGAGCTGACCACAATTTTCAGCTTGGCATCATCGGAAAGTTTGAGGAATGCGTCCCCAGTCATCGCCAGGCCCCTCATTGCCTCTGTGTGTGCACAAATGCCGGTTGTGATCAGAATGGTCATGCCTCAGCTGTTATCTGAAATGCACTCTTGCTCTAAGGATGGGCTAATCTGGTTCCTGGCGACGTCACTCTCCATTTGCTGTCCCAGCTTCTGTCCACTTGAGCCCGCTGCTGTCAGTCATCACACATCAGACCACTCAAATATTCCGTCGTTGCCGTGTCTTCTTGATTTCTGTAAGTAAGAAAATGAAATTAAACAATACCCACTTGTTGGAGAAACAATGCACCTCTGGTCCCACAGGTTCAACAGTGAGGTTGCACTTGAAGGCGTCAGTAAAGAGTGCATGACACAGAATCTTGTGTGTGCTTTGTCACTCCTCTGTGACTTGGCCTCTCTCCCCTTCACCCTTGCCCTGTCATTACCAGCAGATGTTATCTGCCCAGCATATGTTGTAACCTAGAGGATTCTGGAGCTGATTCCCACCTCCCCTCCCACTGCGCTGGCTCACAGACCTTCCAAAGGAAGCACCTTTGGATGGGAATGCAGAAGGGAATAGAAAATTAAGCTGTTCATTTGAACATGAGGGACAGACTAATTCATTGCAGCCACACTTTGGTAATAGTTATTTCGACACAGTTAAAAAAATAAATTTTTATTTGTGGGTCTTAAGCAATTTGATTTTATGTAAAATAATTTTTTTCTATCTCAACTGCATTTGCATCTCATAAAATGAGGGTTTTTTTTTTTATGGAATATGGGACCTGTAGAACAGGGATTTTTTTCCCCCCAATACTTCAATGGTTTTCTCTGTCAGACCAGTTAACAGATTTTCTTGATCACAGTTTTTGTTGAAGAAGAATGTAGTCTTTCTTAGAGGGGATAAAATTAAGTATCATTGTCCCACATCCACCTGTTATGACAAAATAAATATGAATATTTTTATCATTTACAATAAGTCAACAATATGAAGCAAGGAGTTATCAATAGCAAACAAGAAGCAGTCATTTTACCCCAAGTCTAAAGGTAAAAATTGAAATGCATAATTTGTACAAGTGAAACTTGGCACTGAAAAGTAAAATCAAGTTGAATAGCTATGAAATATAAAAGAGAGAAATCTATTTATTGTCTGTGAAAAATATGGACATCTCTTTAAGAAGAAAGTATTTTAATGAGTATTTTAGTGAGTAGATAATTTAGTCACTGACTTAAAAGCTACTTAATTTGTTTTGTTGCTTTTGCTCATTAATTTTAATTGTTTTATATTTTCTTAAATATAAATAAAATAAGCAAAGAAAAAGCAAAGCAAAAATATAATTGCATGTCAAGTTATCCTTTTAAAAATCAGTATAAAATGGTCTTTCCATGACTGACTTAAATTTCTCTATGTTAGATCATTTCTGTTTGTAGAAGGAAGATCATTGTTCACCTCTCAGGGAGGAAGATGGCTCCCTCACACAGAGCAGAGGTGTGGAGTTTTGCAAGCTATTTGCCATCTCTCACCTCCCCTACATTTGCACAGTCATGTGCGCAGGATCTGGAGCTCAGGCAACTTCAGACTTTGGAAGCAATTCACTGGGGTCAATAGAGAGACTGTAATTTGTTCAAAGAAAATCTAAATTAAATTAATCCAAAACACCATTTATACATTGTCTATTTCTTTCAAGTAGCAGCAAGAGTTTTGCTAAGGACCCACAAAGTAGAGAGAATTGTCAACTAATATTCCCTTTGATACAACAAAATTGTGTGTAGAAACCTTTGGAAATAGTTCTACCATATGGCTCTTAGATAAAATCACAAGTGTTAAGTAATGTGGTAAGTTTTAGAAAGTTAGCAATCACAGCTTAAGTTTCATAAGATCGCTGAGTAACCTTCATGACCCAGAATTAAAGTCTTTGGTGTTTGCTTTCATATACTTTGCTACACAATAAGCCCATTATCAGCCGACTCAGACAGTCTCAAGCAGTTTCATATTTGAAAGTGGTGATCAATTTTGTGAAAACATACATTAACACTAAATTGATATTTCCCTTTGGGAAGAATTTTCATAAACATTCACCTTCTTCTCAAACACAAGACCTCAGCTTTTTAAAAAAAATCATAATATTTTGGTGAAACATTTATTGTGAAACAACAAAAAAAACTGAATGCTGAGATTTTGGGGGTTAAATATCTATAATTTATTGGGACTACTCAATTGTGCTTGGCGGAAATAAGGTCTAATGATATTTTGTAAGTATTTTCTTTAGCATTTATTTTTTTATTTGCACTTTCTCAGATTATTATTTCTGAATTGAAATGTGTGAGCTTGGTCATTTAGCTCCATCTCTTGGGACCTGAGATCCCTCAGCTATAGGATGTTTTAGGAAATGATTACTTAGTTGTTAAAATACCTTCTAGTCTTAAAAGTCCATACTCTGTGGTCTCCACCTGAGAATGACCCAGCCACAATGAAGGCACTCAAGAGGAAGCATTGCAAGTGATGCCACCTATAGGCAGAAATTATATGACTTAAAAGGAGACTGACCATATCAGGTAAGATCAAAAGAGTAAGAAGACGAATCTATACCCGGAAACTTTTCTTTTTTTTCCCAAGATCACCATAGGTATGCATGTATATTATAGCTATATAATTAACTTGATTTTCTTATGCTTATTTAAAACTTGACTGATTGACCTACATTTTGAGATTTAACAATGTATGAAAAGTTACAAAGTGTGACCTCAACATTATTAAAGTCTTCTAGTAGCTACCATGACTTGACTCTTAATATTGAGCGAAATTTCAGGGTAGATAACCAAGAAAAAAAAAAAAGATGATGTCAAACCACCTGGAGGAAGGTTTGATTCATTTTCTAATTGAAGATGTTGTTGTGGTCTTATAGATTTAGTTTTTAATGAAAACAAAACAAAACCATCATAGTATTGCTAGTATTAAGATTCAATAGATAAATTGAAACAGCTTCAACTCTTCCACCCCTCCCACCCCTGTTATGGCTAAGGGAAAATCTTCCCTCTAAGAATAATGAACAATTAGAAGAAGAAGGAAAAAAAAAAGCCTTGATGAATTAAGAACCCATCTACCAGTTAAACTGACACTCCATATGCAGGGGAAACAATTTCCATGCATGTTATAAAAAAATGTGTTAAATCAACTAACATTGATATAACTTCAAGCAATTAAGAGAACGCTAATAATGATATGAGTCCTCAGCTGTAAATAATTATGCTGCCCCAAGGCTATGCTTTAATTCTTGGCTTGCTGTATCTATAAACAATAATCAAACTGCAAAGCAAGTTGTGTTGTTTTTGTTCACAGTTTGTGAAATGATTTTTATACCCTACAGTGATGCTGATGGCTATTTTGACCTTCAAGAACTCTGGCCTGTGAGGCTAAGAGCTAATGTGTACTTTCATCGATCTGACTTGGAGACACACAGCGGGCTGTGGCTCCTGTTCTCCATAAGCACAAAAGCTGCTATCGTCAATCAGTGTGTGTTGTGAAAAGGGGACTTGCTGCTGTGACTCAATAAATGGGGACATTAGGAGGAAATGCTATAATTGCTGCTACCCACATCTTGTTAATGAGTAACGTACAGTTAGACACCACGCAATTGCAGCTAAACTGTTTATACAATTTATTCTTATGTTGCAACTAACATTTAACATAATGAAGTATCATAATTGCAACCATTAAAGTCAAGATTAAGATTTGTTTAATTAGAATCAAGAAAATGTAAAATAGGAAACTACTTTCAAATGTTGGGCATACAGGATGGATTCAGGGGAATGTAGGGAAACACTCACAGGGCGCCATAGACAGACATTGCACATACAAAATTGTTCCTGGAGGTCCCTTCCTTGGATTTCTTTTTAATGCTCTAGTCAAAGTATAGAGAAAACAAAATACAAAGGGCATTAAGTTGGCCATGTGTAAATATCGAGTGTTATTATTCAGATCGTTAGAGTTGTAGCTTTTAAATTTCAGAATTTACATTACCCTTAGGCTAAACAATATCTTAAAACACACAACTCATATTACCATCAATGCAAGTTATCAAATGAATTAGGGACGAAATAAGCCCCTGACTTTGTACAGGAAATGTCATAACTTTGTAAAGTCAAACGGACATTAAACCTCTATTTTAATTATCTGCATGTCCAAACACAGGCACCTATATAACGTGATATTTTTTCATAAGCGAAGGTACAAAACATGGTTAATGGAATGCTTTGAGGAAATGCGACTTGTCCATATTCATTAAGTGCACCATTTCATCGAGGTCATGTCATGTTTTCCTTCCCTTCCTGTGTTTGTTAAATGCTTAGGCATTCCAGGGTGTTACCCGTGAGAGAATTATGTTGGGTTTCCTCTTTCTGATAACACGTTTTCACCTTCTCATTATATTCTCTTTCTAAGAAACTCCAAAGCTCATTTTCCTCCATCATTTTGTCCTCACCTTTCTTTACCTTGGGAGGAATTTCTCTTGTCCTTTCAGAATCTGATTAATTAGACACTGCTGTAACAAAATTCAGTACAAGATGTTCTGGATTTGGGTGAAGGATAACTGGTTTCTTTTTAGGTCTGTGTCATCTGTTGGGTGATTTAAGTTAGCAGACACCTGAAATCTCATGCCTTCAATTCATTAGACAGGTGAGTTTGACTGTATCTTTCCTAGCCTCCACACAGAAGTTTGAGAGATTCTAATGCCCAATATAGTTAAAGGCATGGTGCAATGCTAATGTGCCAAGAAATGCAAATTATGGTCCCGATTCACTGAGATTGATCCATACTGATTCCATTGATTGCAGAGTGTACCCTTAAATTGGGATTAATAAAAACCTTGAATGACCTTTCATTACTCCCTAAAGAAACACTTTTACTTTCTTCTTTTCTCGCATCTTCTATGAACCACAAATAGGAGGTTCTCAGTAAGCAAGTTATCACTTCCACAAATAATAGTCTCAAGACTTTGTTTAGACATGTTAAACCAAACTTTAACAAACACTGCTATTGATCTCAAAAACAGAAGTCATGTATGCATTCTCATTCATTCTTAAACAAAGATTTAAAACACTACAAAAGTGAAAAGCAAGTGGTGATTTGATTTTTTGTAGTAATATATAGTCCAAGATAATGGTGTTTGAGAACTCTATCTGATTGGCTCTTAGTCAGCGTGTGTATGCAATTGTTGATATCAGATTTCTTGGCTTGCTATGGAGTTTATTTTTCTAGTCTTTTTCTTTCTTCTGAATTATACATTTAAAATGACAAGTTACTTTTTGGGTATGCTTAAAATGCTGTACACAATTTGAGTTTATCAACTTGTAGAAATGCTTGTGAATTTCAGCTTGCAAGTGCAATAAAATTCATTTAATCATTCAACAGCTATTTATTGAAGATGTTAATTGTATCAGTCAGTATGCCACATACTGGCCATAGAGAACATGTGAAGAAAATGGGGTGACTTAGGGGGTGAATTGGCATGCTGGACATATTATAATGAATTTCTTGTGAGACTTCCAAAGTTTGAGTCTATTGATGGCGTTATGGATTACTCTTGCCTGAAAATATGTTACAGTGTAGAGCCTTTCATATGGGTTTAAAATGTGCATTTCTATTTGTGGGAAAATTGAATGTGTTCAATATGTTAATATGGTACATTACCATACTATGGTACTACCGTTACACAAGCCACTTAAAAATAGTTGGCAACTATTTTTAACTTGACTAAGGAAAAAGCGTGGTTGTTTGACACAGGATATTAATGTGTATTTTAAACTTTATCCAGGTTGGCCCTGAATTCATACTAGAATAAAGGAATTTGTTTTAACCTAACTACTCTTAGAGTTTAAGGCAAGAATTCCCTCTCTCCTACTTCCATCTTCATCATCCATGTTCTCAAAGTCTAGCAGGCAGCCCCATACACCTGTGAGTACTTAGTGCTTGCTGTGTGACTAGTGCACTAGTAGAATTTTAAACTCTATTTGTTTTTAATTCAATTCACTTTAATGTCCAAAATAGAAACAGTATATAGAATTTTCTGCTAAACACAGCTCTATCGTTTGGTTCTCTTCAGTTGCTGAGTTGTGTGATATATCACTGCTGATTGTAGTGAGAGCTTGAGAAATGTGTGTTGTTTCTAGTAAAATACAGAAACAGTTTACTGATCTAGGCAGTGTCAAAGGATTTGTCCACTTTGATTTTTTTTTTCATTTACCTAAGCAATGTAGTAATGTGTTTATTTAAATGTTTTGAAGGCAGCATAGATTCCAGTGATAATGATGTAACCAAACTGGTAATTACTTGTACATACTTATTATTTTAATTATAATAAATTATGTTTTAGCTGGAAATTAAACATAGGCACATAAAAATACAAAGCAAAGACATGTCAGAAATGCAGAATTGAGTGAAGAACTGGTACAATAAGTGGAAAAGAGGTTGGAGATGGTGTTACAAACTTCGCGAAAAATGGCAATTGCAATTTACTGCAGAGGAAATTGGAGAACTGGTCTGGATGCTATATAAACACAATTTTGAGATGGTAAAGTTGGCAATGTAAAGAGACATTTGTTTTCTGAATGCCAAGAGAATTTGATCAGAAGTTTTCTTTCAATAGGTAAGTGGGTTGAAAGAAATTAAGCACCTAAAAGTAGATTTTGTGTCCAAAACTGATTTTTAAGCAATTTCTAACAGTAACCAAACTTGCAAAATTGGTCAACTATAAAATAGCTTGCATCCTTGTGCACACACAAAAAACCATCCATTTTAGCTGTAAAGCCAATAAAAGAAATTATTATAGCTATGAAAACTTTGTTAGAAAAGTATAATTTTAAATGATACTATGTCTGAAGACCATGAATAACTAAAGCAATGTTGAATAAAGAAGAATGAAAATGGAAGCATCGCTTTACTTGACTTCAAACTACACTACAGGTCAGCAGTAAGTAAACCAATGTGGTAGTATAATTAAAAATAGACACATGAATCAATAGAATAGAATTGACAGTCTGGAAATAAATTCACAATATATTGATAGTTAATCTATGACAAAGGATCCATGACTATACGATATAGAAATTAAAATCTCTTCAACAATTGGTGTTGGGAAAACTGGAATATCATATGCAAAAGAATGAAATTGTATTACTCTTCAATTTCATTCACAAAAATAAATTCAAAATGGATTAAAGACTTGAATATAAGACCTAAGTTCTTAAAATATATAGAAATATAGGGGATAGTTCTATGACATGAACATAGTGATGTCTTTGGGGACTTGATCCCAATAGCAAGGGAAACAAAAGCAAAAATAAATGCACTTTCTCAAATTAAAAGTTTCTTTCTGTACACTGAAAGAAAATGCTAACAGAATGAAAAGACTACCCACTGAATGGGAGAATATATTTGCATATCACATGTCTCTCAAGGGGTTGAGATCCAACATATACAAATAAATTATACAACTCAACAACATAAATCCAAATAACCTGATAAAAAATGAGCAGAAGATTTGATTAGACACTTCTACAAAGTATCTGGAGGAAATACAGATAGTCAACAAGCATATGAAATAAATTTATTATTTTTTATTATTAAGGAAATGAAAATTAATAACACAATGAAATATCATCTCACACCTGTGAAAATGCCTTATATCAAAAAGACTACTAAACAAAAAGTGTTGCATAGACTGTAAAGAAAAAGAAACCTTCATGCATGGTTGGTGAGAATGTAAATTGATACAACCTTTTTGGACAAGAAAAGCATGGTGCGTCCTAAAAAAACCTAAAAATACAACTACCGAATGACCCAGCAATCCCAGTTGTGGCTGTCTATTTGAATAACAGGAAATCTGTAACTCAAAGAGACATATGTACCTCTACGTTTATTGAAGCACTATTTAGAATAGCCAAGATAGTTATTTGTATATGTACACATCCTTCCCGCCTCGCCACGCACACACATGAGTACTGCTCTTTCATAAAAAGGATAATAATTTTGACATTTATAGCCAAATAAGAAGAATTAGAGGAGATTACTTTAGTTAAATATGTCATAGGGAGAAAGATATACACCAGATGATTTCATTTATAAATGGAATATAAAGAAACCAAATAAATGAACAGATAAAACAAAATTAAAATAAACCATGAATTTAGGGAAAATAGGTGATTGGATTAATAACTAAAGGAGGCAAAGGAACTTCTCACTTTGTTTCAAGAAAAGTTACTATTCTTTGCCTTCATTCCTGCTTGTACTTTTTCTTAAAAAACAGTGAATAGAAAAGTTACTGTTCTTCAAGATATAATAGTGCAAGGTTGACTCAAGTGTTCCATGTTCAAGTTCTTTGGGGAAATTTTCATTATTTCACACTTCATAATGGTCATCAGTGAATTAAAACTTCTGATAAACTGTTCAACATATTATCAGTTTAACCTACACTCTTAAAATATATTAGTATTATAAACCAGTGTTACCTTCATTAAAAATAAATATTGACTTTATAGTGTAGATATTTCTGAATCCTACATCAGTAAAAGAATTTTATCTATTTATCTAAATTAGTTAAAATTTATTGAAGGAACATTTTATCTTAGCATTATATAGGTTTAAGCTCTGTATCATCATAAATCAACATCTGTATATAATACAGTAAGTTCATCACCAACAATCCAATTTTCCTCTTCACCATATAATTGACTCATTTTACCTGATTTGCCAACCCCCCCCATTACTTCCCTCTGGTAACCACTAATTTGATTCTACAGACTCAAAGTTTACTTTTGCTTGATTTGATTCATTTGGTTAATTTGTTTCTATCAACCACATATGAATAAAAAATTTAGTTTGTATTATGATGGACAGTGTTCGATCTATGTTAGATAAACAAATCAAGTTTTGTTTGAATTTAAAACAAGAGACTGTTGTTTCCCTTACATCTTTGTTCACTGTATGATACATATTGAAAGATTTGATGAAAAATACAGTTATAAAAATAATTTCATTTTGATGGATAAATATGAATTATGACTAGTGAAAGGACCTGCTGAAAGAAATAGAAGACAATGAATTTAATTACCCTGTGTTATTGTCAGTGCTTATTGGTGGAATAGTAGATATTTACAAAGGTTTACTATACTGTGAACTCCATCATAGAGAATGCTCAATGTAAGCAATATTCAATGATTGAAGGAAAAAATAACCCTGTAATCTACATTTTTCCACCCAAAACACACAGCATATAAATGAGTCAAATTTAGAAGCACCAAAGAAGGGGAAGCTTTTGTGACTTCTGTAGTCAGTACAATAAATGATGTTGAAATCAATAATAATGACTTCATTATCAGCAGTAATGATTTTATTTATTTTTTCTAAAACAAATTAATAGGCAGAATTTGCAACTTTAATCAATAACATGATGTAAATTGGCTGCAGAGGCTATGGAAAATGAATATGCTTTGTTGATATTAGAAAATTTAAAGTTTTATTTCAGTTTATATAACCTCTTTGAATTTAATGTTAAGAATATGAAGTTTACACAAAAGTAAGCAGATTTACTTAACTTGAGCTGACATAATTTTGAAATTACATGCTTTTGACTGAAGTCAAATAAATTTTTCAAAAAGAGATTAACCCAACTAGTTTTGTTAATGTATGTTATAGAAAATGAATATTTTGCTAGCTAATTCAGTTACTGGAAAACTTTTAAATATGTTTGAAATCAACATGAACTACTTTTTCGAGTGTAAATTTTCTGAAATCTAGATACAGTTCATGTGTTTTCTATGAAAACTAAGGTGATTTAAGTGTAAAAAGCATACCAAATTTTGACTATTTTGTGAAAATAAGAATGATTGCTTGTAATATCTTTTATTTTTATCACATGCTGAGATGATAATATGTTGAAGTATTAAGTAAATGAGAGATATCAACAAATTTTGACCTATTCTTTGTATTCAAAATATGGCTACTAGAATATTTTAATTTACATTTATGACTTAAGTTAGTTTTTATTAAACATTGAATTGTCTACTAGAAAGTTTTGATCTCAGTAAATCCTACCATTTGTCTTCCCTTATATTGATATCTAGAGTTGGTTTAATGTTAAAAATAGCTTTCCTTTCTCAAGGAGGAAGACTTTCTAGCAGTTTTGCATGAGTTATTTGGGCTACAAAAATTACATACTCCATTATTAATCAACTTAATACATGTGCAACAACTACTAATTTAATTCTTAAACAGCTTAATCCATATATAACAACTTCAAACTTAATTACTAATAACCACATGTGTGTTCTTGTTTTTCTTCCTCTTAAAACTACTATATTGGCACATTTAGATAGAACAATAAAGCTGTAATATTTACCCAATAATTGTATTGGAAAAATGGTTATATTTGAACACCAAATGAAGCAAATAATTCTCACTCTTAAATTGCTCTTTCATATGTTCATCTAGACCTGACTCAGTATTTGACTATGCGGTTTAAACTCTCTCTGCCTCCACATATTTTAGTGTATAGACTATAACAAACATAATTCTTCTTTATCATGGTTAATAGAATGGCCACTTATGATATGAACTAGAATCAGCTTGATATCTATCATGGCTAGATTTGCCATTTGATTTTCAGTCACTCCACTCTGTTTCTCTTCTACCTGATGTTAGCAGAGAATGGAGCAGATCTTGTTCTAGAGCTGTGATCAGTAGCCTGCAGGAGAGCTTTTAGATCCCTTTAGAAGATGATCTCACGGATTTGGGAAGTTCTTGGGGAGAATAGATCTGTGACTGGTTTTCCTTTGAGTCAGTCTCTGACTTTGTCAGCAGAGGAATTACCTGTCTGATTCTGATTGGACAACATTGATGTCCTCACTGGGTCAGGATGAACCATAATGCATACCTAGATGTCATTTCTTTAATACAGTTAATGTTTTATGTTCTCTGCTAATTGATCAATGAAACAACAGAAGGAAAAGTAGGAACTTGCATTTTTTTTTAAAGGAAAGAGGCAAGCAGGAATGAAGGCAGTATAGTGGCCAGTAGGCAGGCAGGAAAAGAGAGGAGGAAGAAGCACTTTATTTTTCATTTAGTTGATCACACTGGTTGCTCCCCACAGGCCCAGGAATCAAACGCAAGTGTATGTGGCCTGTGTCCCTCGGAGGTGATTGACCTACCCTGTACTTCATCAGGGCCTACTGGTAGTTTCCTTTTGATGGAAGATATTTTAATGAACAGATAGGCTATCCACTTGCTTCGAGGAAAGTATTTGGAGTGATAGTGAGATCAGAGTTCCAGACTGTCAGAGAGAACCTGCCAATCAGGAAACTTAGCAGGAGGCAATGAGGAAAACTATTAGTCCATGAATTGGGTCTTTCACTGAGGGATCTGAATTATTTTAGAAGTCTCATGGCTATTGGCTGGGCCTGGGGGGACACAAATGCCATAACAGAAGATGCCAATTATAGTAAGCAAGCTGAGACAACCATGTAGTGGTCCATACTTTTTCCGTTGTCAGGAAAGCAAATTGGACTGCATTTCCCTTTCTGCATACAGGTCTCAGGATGTCTGTTGGCAGCTTTGTGTCCTCTTTGAGATTCCTGGGGCTAATTTAAACCTGGTTTGATTTCATAAAAGCATTTTGGTGAGAGGGCAAGTCCTATGTCCCCTGGAACTCTTGGGGGTGCCCTTGGATGCAGTCTTAGCTGCATGTTGGGCTGGAGTCTGAAAACTTTCCATCAGACACATCTTTTTCTTCTCCCTTTTCTTAATCCTTATCTTTTTCATTTTCTAAAAAAGCATCTTGATATTCATATATACACAATGGAAAGGGAGAATTTTTTGGTGAAAAGAAATCACCTTAGTATTGAAAATGCTCCTTGTTAGATTCAGCCATGGCCTGTGAGTTAGGGGGAAAGAGGACACTCTCTGACATGCACATTGAGGGAAAAGCAACTAACAAGTCCATACGTTAGTTTCAGTTCAGCTCTGGATTAAAAACTCTAACTTTTCATTTACAAGAGTACAGGAAACAGAAAAACATTTGTTTTCAAATGGGGCTCCTTAGCAAAATCTACACTCTGGGAAATGATGTTCTATATCAAATTTGTTGCAAAACAAAAGGAGCCTCAAGGTGAGATATTCCTCCTCTCATCTTAGACCAGAGAGAGAACCCACGTGAGGTTTCCATCTAAAACCCTCTCCAAGGACACCAACTGGCTATCTTTTTACTGCAGTATGCCAAGTGAGCTTATGTGAGGAATACCTGTGCGGACAGAATTGTGACTAGAAGTCAGGGGTCACATAGCTATTATATTCCTCAAAAGGTTTGAAATAACCCTGGAACTCTTATAAATAATATGCCAACACAAACAATGCCTAGTCATCACAGAACATTCTAGAAGTCCTGTGTTTTCACACATAGGACCTTACCTGTTCTCATAAGGATCTTGTGAGTTGATCGTCAGGTATCCTTGTCCTGTCCTACAGATGAGTCAATGAGGATGGGTGTTCACTATCAAAGAACACACAGCTTGTCCCCGAAACAGTGCTGTGTTCCCCACTGAACTCAAGGGCCTGGGGCCTTACAACATGTGGGAAAGTGGAGAGTTATTTCCAGTTTTGTGGTCGTTGGGTTCATGGATTTACAGGTACAGGCAGTGGAATTACAAGTGACACTTAATCCTGGTGGAATTATTTCACCAAAACTGCCAGGGGTTCAGGGGTTCTCTGACTTTTCCATTCCCATGAAGGCAACTCTTTGGCAACAAAGAGTTAAAGGGAAAAAGAAAACAAACCAACTGATCTGAAATACTCAACCCAGGGGATCCACACAATGCCCATAGAAGAGCAATTTTTAAATTCCAGAGGGCAGATGACAACTGACTCAGGCAATTCTTTAACACTAATTAAGCATTTTCTTCTTTGCCTCTCCTTCAGAGGCAGAATTCTGTGCCTGCTGCATTGGAAGCAAGTCCACACCAATCAATATCAATCTGCCGCCAAATGTTATTAAATATCTCTTTGATACCTATTTACAACTAAGAAAATAATTTCACTGCGGAGGGATTGTAAATGTGTGCGCGGAGTCGCTGACAGCCTACCTCGCTCACTGTCTCCGGCCGTGGCCGGTGCTGAAGTCGGGAGACTAAGATGAAGGACATAATTAAGAAAACATATGAAGGCTGGCGCTGGGTTTGAGATTAATTAGCTGTGCGTCAATAAGCTCATCAATATCCGATTAACAAATGACACATTGCCCAATGAAACATATTGATTCATGCACACTCCTCGCTGTTAATAAATTGAAGCTGCTTTGCTAAATGAGAAAGCTGACAAAATAATAGGCTGCTAAGACTGCCCTGCTATTGTGATAAAAAACATAAAATTAGCCTGAAGTCTACGGTACTTAATTTAGGAGGACTGTCACTCCACTTATGAAGCTTGTTAATGAATGACACAAAGAGGGAAAAGAATTTTATGGATAAGTTACTCAAAAGGACTCGAGACTTTCCCGAGGGCAGGCATTTGAAAAGGAGACTGAATGGAGATGGCCTTCAGCCTGATGCTGCTTTCCTCAGCATGTACGAAAAAAGTTTTGCTTGGCTTTTTTGAAGAATGTTACTCCAATAATTAGAGAGTCCTCGTACATTTTGGAAGTGGCTCTAATATTTATCCATGTGAGATTTCAGAGATGCCATTGAGGAACACTGTCATTGGTCTCTGTTTTGTTTTGCATCTGTGTAATGCAGTAAAGAGACAAACCTGTTCACAGGTAAGCACGTGTGAAGTGGTGTGTTTGTGTGAGTGTGTGTGCACTTCCTGTTCAAACTTCCTATGATTCCTCCATCTGTCACACGGTCTGACTACCATCAGGAGTGTCCCATCTAAAAGCGCCAATATTGTTCTATTTCGTATCTTGCCCACTTGCTTCTCTTTGGGCCCATTTTTCTGTGGTCAACGGTTTCAGACCAGGCAGGCCCATCATGCTGTTGTGAAGGCTGGAGCAACTCTAATTTATTTTCTCTTTAGCCCATGACAGAGAGGTGATAATAGGGTTGGGCAGGAGGGAGCAAAGTGATAATGGCAGAGATGAGGGCTCAGTAAATGTGGAGAGTGTGGTGTGGATGAGCCAAGAGCCACGCAGATGTGCGAAGAGGAGACTCTGCTAATGAAGTGGCCTCTTCCTTCCAGGGCTTGTGTCCTGGGATTCTAACGGAGGGTCCCCAGGAGCCCTGGGTTACAGGGCCTCTCCAAGGAGAAGTTGACTAAGAGACAGAAACACCTACTTGCACATAGAGTTTTCTCATAACACAAGACTCCAGGAAAATGCAAGGCGTGAAGGAGTTAGGCACGCATCTCTCCTGAGGGCTCTCAGGGCCCAGCCACAGTTACAGCCAAGACCAGTGAGGGGCTAGTGCCCAACTCCTTCTGTGCCTGGCCCCCTAGCTCTGCAGCTGTAGGAGAGACAATCAGTAAGAAAGCGAGTGGCATTCTTGCAAAGCATTATTAGGATCTAACTTTTCAGACTGAGCTCAGGCTCCTGTCACATCTGCCCTGAGCTGCTAGAAATTCAGAATCCAGATCCCTAATTAGGAGCCAGAGGCATTTCATCATTATGTGTCTTTAAAGAAAAATCAAAACAGGAATGCAGCACAGAAGCGTTAGGGAGTTTGAGCGAAGGTTCTCTACTTGCTGTTAAGAAGCTGTATGGGTCTGGACAGCTATGGCCCGTTTTGTGAGCAGCACCTTTGTAAATGAGAAATAGGACTACGTGCTCCTGGAAGGTCCCGAGAACACTAAGATTGTGGAGCTTGATGAGATGCAGGTGCGTTTCTGTGTATTTAAGAAGGTAGAAATGACTGTCAGTACAAGAATTATTGAAAAAAACCTAAAACACGCTTCCCATGTCCGATGACCAGAATTCCTGACTGCCCAGTAATTCTGTGCTCAAGGCGTAAATATTTAGCCCCTTGAATAGACTCGTACATGGTGACCAGATGAGCATCTGTAGCTCCTTAGGGGGTCTCTATTTTGATAAGTAGTTTTGAGAGAAGCTGGGTCATTAAGTTGCGTTAACTCTAATTAGTGATCAGAAGGGAATATAAATCAATAATTTTCATTAACATCGTGAGATATGTTGACACCCATTTCCTCAAAGCCCAAGCTTTTCCTTTGAATAAAGTAAGCATGTTTGGAAATGGATTTTCTTTTTTTAAGATCTGTGGAATATAAATTAGCCAATTTCCTTTTCAGGAGTCCATAGAAGAGGTGTATATTGTATTAATGAATTCTTAAAGGCAGAAATATTTTAAAAACTGAGAGAAGAGAAATTGCTTATCTGGAATTTTATGTCATTAGGGAGAATTTTTATGCAGGATATGCCCTTATTTTTGCCCCACTGTATTCTTAACATTTGTCTTGACTGTCTGACTACTTAAATGAAAAATAAAACACACACACAATAAGACACTTATTACTGATAGCTTAAACCATCAAGCTCTTTCTACATACTATGCTTATATCCACTGTGTCAATTAGCTCACACAGTCCCATGTGTGAAAAGTGATGTGCTCCCTCAGAGGAGCGAGTTAGAGATCAGAGAGGTTAAGGAACTTTCCTAGCATCACTCAGAGAGGTGGTTAGACTTGTGTCGATCCTAAACTGAGTCCCCAAGCCACGATTTTCAACTCTGTGCTATTCCACCTTCCCTGTATGTTTGTCTAGCACTAGATGCCTGACCAGCGATGATGTTGACCACAGGTGGTTCCTTCAGATACTATGTCTACATCTCCAAGGGATCACATTCTCCAGAGACCAACCCAGCCCTGACGCATCCTCTCCAAGCTGTACCGGGATGAGTTAGTGTCTAAAGGGATCACCTTACCGTGCCAACGTGATGTCACGAAATCTGCCATCAGGATAAAAATATCTGGGCTCTTGTTCCACTTGGAGCCTTCGCGAAGCTGTGAGGACAAGCAAACTAGGGCAGCTCACTGCAGTGCAGGGTGGGAATTGAGGCGGCTTAATTCCTAGCAGCATCTGCCAGGTTCCAGGCCTGTGTTCCACCCACATCAATTTCACTCTCTGGATGTGGGCTGTCCTGGGTTTCAGAGGCAGCTGCTCTGCTGGCCGGCTCCAGTGTAACTTGTGCTGGTGAGTCTGATTTCATGCCCAATTAGGAGACAAGGGGAAAGCTTCCCTTGTGTAAAGGACGCAGCTGCTCCAGAATTGAAAAGCGGCTGCAAGCAGTGCTGAACCTTCCCATAGGCCTGACTTCCTTACCCTCTTCAGCAGGCCAGAGAGAAAGAAGTCAGGAAATCTTTATTCCTGGACCTGGAGTCTGTGCAGGCTTTAACACATATATGTAGATGTTTACGTAATTTAATATATATCGTACTTATAATCACATATGTGCATTGGCTATATCTGCACATCATATAGGCATATAAATGCATACATGTATATTAGTTTATATATTGTGTATATGTGTCTGTCATCTATCTATCTATTTAACTATGGTTGTTTTTGTATTAGTTTTGTCTTGTTTGGTTTTGTTTTACTCAAGAGACTCATTCATTCATATATACACGTCTTAGTACATACATATATATACATATATATGCATATAGCTTACATGTAGGTCTATTTAGTAGGCCTATGTGCATATGCATATATATGTTTGTATGTGTGTTTTTATGTTTTATAAATTGCTAGACTCATGCAACTACCCTTGTGCAAACACCTTTCTTAATGAGAGAAGCATTGATTTCTCGTGAAATGTGTTTTAGACTTTGGGTCTTCATGTTTATCTTACCTCAACATCCAGAAGCCAAAATAGAAGATTTTCGTAAATGACTGCCCCCGCCCACCCATTTATCCTGAAATTGTGGTTAGGAAAGTATTTCCATGCCTGGATTTTCCGCGTCACCGATACAGACAAAATTCCCCCCAGTTGCGACTGCACTTGCGAGTCTTGATTTCACTCAAGGTTTCCAGACACATTCGGTGTTTCTGTGTAGAATTGTTTTTGTCTTCCATTCTTGTGTGGATTTGTCTGTTGGCAGTCTAGCGACACTTCGTGACTCCCTTTCTCTGTTCACCATCCCCACTGCCCATGTCCAGTGGGCTGCCCTGTCCTGTCTGTCAGGACTCTGAGGTGCTTTGAATCTTCAGTGTGGCTTTCTCTCTGCCATTTTCAGATCTCTCACTGTCCCCTGCCTGGGCCATTACGGTTTCCAGACACTGTGCTTGTCCCTCCTCCACCTTCCAAAGAAGTGCTGCACTTGCAACCAACTCACATGCAAACGCCATTTGCTGGGCACCTCCTAACATGTCATTTCATCCTCCAAGCAACTCTGTGAAATATTTCATGTCTGGAAATTGGCTTCAGGAGAAACTGGTCTCTTGATTCTAAAGCAGTGTTCTGTCCTCTCAATTCTTTCTAAAGCACAGATCAAGTATACACCTCTTCTTCCCTCTTGCTTATAGGAGGAGCACTAGATCCCTTGGGAGGGTTTCGGTATCCTTTACACTGCCTTCATGGCTTCTGTATGGCTCCTCCTTTTTATCATAGACTTTGTGCTCTGACGCTACTGGAATGTCCATGACTGTATGTCTATACTTTGTCCAAGCTGTTTCCTTTGCCTGCAATGTCTTTTATCCAGTCTACTATCTACCATTATCTTTAAGAATCATCGATTGCATAACCTCTTCAAAATTCCTTTTATTCTCCTGGGTAGAACTATGTGATTTTTTTATCTGTGTTCATAGAATTCTATGTGTATGACATCATTTTCTCACTTAATAGGAAAATGGCTGAATAAGCAATTGTGTGCTTATTGAATGGCATAATATGTCTACATTAGAAGTATCTTTCCAAAGAATGATGTATGATTATGGAAAGTACAGTACAGTATAATGTTAAGTAAAAAAGCAGAATGCAAAACTGAAATACAGAGCATTCCAACTGGTTATAATAATTATTATTTTGAATTTATTATTGACTAATAATAGAAATGTTATAATCCAGATACTGGGATTGATGATGATTTGCATTTTGTTCTGTAAGGTCTTTTGCATTTTCTAAGTTTTCTTTATAAATATATATTTTCATTCCTATTATTTTTCTGTGAAAAATATTGTATTTTGATTAGGTAGGTCCTTTTTGCTTTAAATAGTTATTGAACAATCTTTAAAATGGTTGTTTAGTGCAAGATACAAAGAAACCACAGGATTATCCGAGTGTGCTTGAATATGAACTATGTTTTAAAAGCAAGCTTTTTGGTAAAAAAAAGTAAAGAAGCCTAAAAATAATTAAAAAATAGAAACAATCTAGAAGGGTAAACAATCTCTCCCCCTTGCATGTAAACTTCCCTCATCTTGATCTGGGTATCTGCTTGTGTCAGTCAGTAAAGGTGTGAGGTAGCACATCTCTGCATGTGACTTAAACACAAGCTTTCGTTCATGCTTGTGTGACATGCCTCTAC